>JZKD02S1672919.1:972283-991975 GCA_000966675.3 Picea glauca
TTTGGATTTGTCACTTCACTTTATTATTTAAATAATCCTCTTTGACTTTGTCACTTCACTTTATTATTTAAATAATTTCTTCTTTGCAAACACTTTGACTTTTGTGACCTTTTGAGGCTTCAAGCCAACAAACGAGGGTCCTCCAACTTCGTAAGGCCATAACTTGCAAACTGTGAGGAGTTATGTGACGTTCCACATACCACCAGAAATGACATGACATGTATTGCCCATATAGAATAGTCTTATCTGTAAATATATCAAAAATCATACCATTATACATCAAACAAAATTGGGTCCATTACCCAAACCTTTGTGCTATCGGAATTCACTATCGAAATTTCTACAAGGGTTGACATCAATGAAAACCAACCCAATTAATCAACAGTTTGTGCTTTCTCACTGGTTTGTTGCTTGCTGCTTTCTTTTCTTTGCTCAACTCTGCAAGGTTGGGGTCCTGCACTGATAGTTGGAGCTGTTTTTTTCACTTTGCAGGATTCAAGTACTGAACCCACAAGTGGACCCGATGTTATGTCATTCATCATTAATGAGTAAGTTTCAATAGAACACTTTCATTCGTATTCGTTGTTCACTATTCATTGTTGGCATTTTTCAAGTAAGAATGTTTAAGTATTTATTCATCATTCTTATCCTGAAGAATTTCTATAGAGGTTGGCATATCTTTTTATCTCGCTCTTAAATTTTCCTCCGATTTTTTCCCGAGGCTCTGCACCATGTGCATGTGAATGTCGTGTGCATAAATTTGACTATTATTTTTTCTAACATTGCAAATCCCGGTCCTTTGCTGTGTGTGACAAAGTGGAAATCTAGCGCCTATCCCATATAAGAATCGAACCCATGTCTTTCACATGAAAAATGTGATGTCAAGCTTGTTGCCTTTGTAGGATGTTATTGTAGAAGAAAACTATAGGTAAGTGTCGAAGGTCTAGGTATGGTACAACGGTGCCTAGGCTGCACCAAAATTGCATAAACTTGGCATATCTTTCACTCCTACTCTTAATTTTTGCTCCATTGTTTTCTCCAAACTCTGAACCATATCTACATGCCTTTGCAAAATGTTCTTGTATAAGAAAAAAGATGCTGAGATGGTGCTAGTAAGAGAAGTATTCCATGGATTTCAAATTTCAATATTCAATATCTATGCTGCTCCACATGGAACATCGCTAACATAATGAATATTTTCTCAAATGCACCACACCATTTACATCTAGACGAAACCATTATCATTCTAGGATACTTTAGTGTTGACATGCTACAAAATAGTGCCATAACAAAAAAATTGGAAAACTATATGTGCAATTACAATGTCCTCTTTATTTTGGTTAAGATAAAACATGTACAAAACACACTTATTGACCATATATGGTGAAATGTGCCCATATCACAATACAACCTATTTATCTTATACACAGACTAGTTTGACCACGATGCAATTTGTCTTCTACTTGACTTATGAAATATACATCAAAGATATTACAAAATTGTATTTCCATGTCTCAAAGAATATCTCGATACTTTGTTGCACAAAACCAAATCATTCAGTTATGACCATCCGACTTCTTAATATTTTCTGGCTTGTAATATATTTTGGCCATGAAAAATTCTATATAATCACAACCATGGATCAAGAAAAAGAAAGGTTCATGCGTCTAACTCTCTTTTATTATATTCCTTTGATTCTCTATTACTGTATGTACATATTACTTGTTTTCCCTTGCATACCATCTTACATTCATGTTCATTGTATTTTGTGCATTCCCACATTGAAACAAAGAAAATAACTGGAGAAGACCAAGGACTCTTTACCAAAAATGTAGAAGTCGAGATACAAAGGTGCATGCTTATACTCTTATTGCATATTCCATTGTTTTGTATTTCATTTATTGTTTGTATATTTGTTCTATTGTTTTTCACCTAATTTATTGTATGTAGATACTACGTAGCTTCCTACATAATAACTTATCTTCATGTCAATTGTATTCTTTGTGCTGCTACATTGAAATACATAGAACTGTATTTATTTTTTTACATGTCTTTCTACATACCAACTTACCTTCATGTCCACTGTATTTTCTACATTTATACATTGAAAGAAACATATTAGTTGGACAAGTGGATGAAATCATATATTCCACAACAAAGGAAGCTGAAGGACAATCTTCGAAAAGGTATACCAATTGTGATGGCAAATCAAACACACAAAACGAGTAGGTGGATAAAATATTGGACTAAAAAACGATGATTTGGAAACAATGGGCCTTTGTTGAGACTTCCCACTTCTGAACATTTCCCTCCCCATTTCTGTTTTCCCACTCCCTATTGTCCTTTTTTTCCCTCTTCTATACTTAACCAAATTCCCCTTTCTTTTTCCCCTCTACTTTTGCTTTTTGGTTACTTTGCTTAGTCATTTTTCCGAAAATGTCTAGGTGCGCGGGTTGGCAGACTCGCAGGTTCACATTTATAATCATGCTTCTATATCACGAGTCCGACTGACGACTTCCTCATTCCATACTTATCTGCTTTTTTAATCATGGGTTCTCGGGTTGGCGGGCTCAAAATTGCGCCTCTAGCTTTGGGGGTTCCGCGATATGTAGATTGGCCACAAGATTCCCCCATCATGCCATGTTCTGTGTTACACATTTTTGCAGTCAACAATTTTGAGACATACAATTTGACCGTCAGTTCCTCATGTTTCCTAAGTATCCCTTGACACCCTATTTCATATTCCATATCCTTCAAGCCTGTATGTGACATTCAAAACAATTAGGGACAATATACAATTCATATGCCTATTTAGTCCTTGTGATGTTCATGTACACATGCTTGCATCAAAAAATGTTGGACTAGTGACATGGGCATGAGAAGTCAATCATCACAAACATCAACAGAATGACAAGGCCAAAGGTAAATATTCATACATTTTGCTCTTGATATGTTTACCAAACAAATATCCTGAGCTATTTATTCATCTATGCCATGATAAATATGTTGATGTCATTTGCAACACATACTTTGTAGTTCACAAGAAGTATCCACGAGCGCAAGTGAAACGTTGTTGGCCCTTGGTTATGGAAGGAAGCGAAGAATGAGGAAGAAAAGGTAAAAAGTGAGCTTTGCGGGAGACACAGTGACTGTCATTGGGTCGAAGTGAGAAAAAGAACAAAAAATATGGAGCGAAGTGCGGAAAAGAAAGCCATTGGATGAGGAGATCGAGGATGATAAATCATCAAGGAAGAGCGATCGAGGATGACTCAGGAAGTAAAAAAAAGCCAGCATTGGATTCTTTGGAGCACTGCGAGATGAAGAAGGAAAGACAAGTTGGCGAAGCCCAGGAAAAGAGGGTCAAGTTGACCTAGGGTTTTAGACACCTAGGGTTTTGGTAATTAGGGTTTTGACACCTAGGTTTCGGCCTAGGGCTATCGGTAAGGGAATATAATCTATAAATAGAGGTCGAGAGGACCTAGGTTGGGTCGGTACTGTAGTTGAGCCTTGTTATTGACCACTGTTCATTAGGAGAATATTGTATTAAGGGTGAGAGAAGTGATGAGAGAGAGAGCCTTCTGGTATTGTAATATTTTCAGTTGGGTGCGAAGATCAAGTCCTGCAGCTGGGTGCACAAGAAGGGGGAGGGAAAGCAATAAAGAGAGAGAGGATCTATGGTCCAGGAGCCAGATTAGAACTATAAGATTTATCTTAATATATCATAAGCACAATTCTGTGGATGTATCCCTAGAGAGAGGGTGAACCACACACATCTATTTTTGTGTATGTGATTGATGATTTGAGCTATGTCGTTGTTATATTGTTATCTGCATTATTGTATTAGATGATATCTATAACTGTGGAGGTTAGATCTAGCTATTGGAATGATATATGCATGCTGTGTTGTTGTTGTAATAAGAACCACTTGATATTCCCCTGGTTGTAGACATATCTTTCCTACAATCCCCTCATAGATTCTTTGGGTGAAACTGCATCTACTTCGCAGGTTCTGCCGAAAGGGCCAGTAGCTAGGGCTTGTTGGTGCGCTCTTGGAGCTGAACCCTGGGTCTTCCCCTGTGACAACAAATGGTTCCGTTGCCGGGACAAGAATATTTTTAAGGGAATGTCAAGGTGGTTCCCATAGAAGACGGAGATCCAGAAGTGGATAGAGGATCAAGAGAAGGACTTCGCTGAAGCCCAGAACAAGAACCCTAAACTAACTACTCAATATTGGCTACAAAAATACATCTTCACCGACATTCATGAGATCTTTTTTGGAGGAATCTAGTAGGAGCTACATGAGTGGTTGGCTAGGTTAGCTGACACACAATTTGAAATCAGATCTAGACCTCCTGTGGTTTGGACACCAACATTGATCCAGAAGGTCAAGAGAGTCGACAACGCTGTATCCATGGTAGTAGATCACTGGTTTGATAGTACCATTGGAGGGTATATCACCGAGTTTGTTGTTGACAGAACAAAATTGTATAGCCAAGACAAGAGATATTTTTTCAAAGGACCCAGAGGAAAATTTTTGCACTTCCTGAAGCTAAGAATCAAGAAGCGCTTGCATGAAAACCACATCTTGAAGATACAATAGATTGGTTGGACCTGAAAAGGATAATGTTAAATATCTCGGACATCGACAACGACACAGAAGAATGACATATGCACAGTGGGAAAGTATTCCGAGGAGTTCACCTTGAGAACTTGCTTAAGAAAAACTAGGGAGAAGAGGGTTTCTATAGTGGAGAAGAGGTAGATCTAACTGATGAAGATCATCCAGAGCCCACTAGAACAAAAGAAGGGGAAGCTAAAGAACTGTGCCAAAGCAAGACATAAACCTCAAGAACTACGTGGACTACTGAAGTAAGTAATGTTAATCCTCCTGTTGTCCCAACGATACTTAGCAGTCAGAATAGCCAGAACCACTAGAGTATTTAGAGTACTGTTACTAGTAGCTCAACATCTACTCAGACAAGAACCCTAGTCAACTCTATGGTAGATGAAATGAGACTCCCTATATTTAGAGGAGATGGATTTGAAGATCCAGATCAAGACTGGTTTCTGTGTGAAGCCGTATGGAATATTAAAAGTATCACCGATGAAGCCATCAAGAGAACCTAGTTCAACACTACACTAAGGGACTGTGCACTGAGATGGTACATGAAAGTTGTCCAAGGACTGGCACAACCTAAGCCCCTGAATGAGATCAAGAATGCATTGATTGCAGTGTTTAAGAAACCTAAGTCGGAGTCACAATGTATTACATAACTAAAATAGATTAAACAAAAGGTAGTAGAACCTGTTTGGGAGTTCAACCAAAGATTCAAGACCCTGACAGACCGATTAACTTTTCATATATCCGATGAACAAAACAAAGAATGGTTCATCGTTGCATTGTTACCACACATAAGAGTCCCTCTGAAGTAGCAGAATATTGCATCTCAGGCAAAATATTTGGAGATCTCTATGAAGCTTGAATCAACACCGATGGGATAATATAGCTCAGGCATTAGCCAGATCATGAGCCAACTAACTAGTTTGTCTTTACAGGTTGAGGATATGAAGAAAGATAAGGGAAAATACAAAAGGGAAGATATCTGGTGTTTAAGATGCATATATGAAGGCCATGATAATGAACACTATCCCTTATTTTATGATTACTTGGCATCAGGGGCGCCGATCCCCTTAAAGCAAGTTAACCTACCCTGGTGCGATGTATGCAAAAATAGGCATCACCCCGGTGAGTGCTACAACATGAAGAAGTATGCTCAGACACCCAAAAACCTGTATTGTACATTCTTTAAATCAGTGGGGCATGATGATTGAGATTATAGATATTATGATCTCATGCATGAAAGGTTGAGAGACATATAAAAGATTCAAGGTGAAGTACAACAAGAAGGAAACACTCTGTAGTACAACTCTCTGGGGAGAGGAAATTTCACTCCTCATGGTGGCTACAGAGGACAAATAATCTGTTACAACTGTGCGCAACCAGGACATTTAGCAAGGGATTGTCAGAATCCTTACACAAGCTGTAGTTACTGTAACTCCTTTGAGCATGTCATAGAGGAATTCCCTGTGCTGCTGGATAAACTTCAGGAAAGACGAGGACCTAAATAGAACCCACAAGTACAACTGATATATGCTAAACCTCACGAAGAAGATACTAGAGTCACTTTTATCACTCAAGGAGGCGCTGCTATAGGAGAAGACAGAGCATCCCAAGGAAAGATTGAAAACGACCACGGAGTTAGGAAAGCTACAGAAAAGACCCCAACATTCGATGCTAAGAAAGAAAGACAGATATCCGAGGAGGAAAGAAAAGAGTTCAAAGGATATCAAGGATCTTCATCAAAGATACAATTAGTAATCAAAGAATATGGCATGCCTTAGGCGTTTGATCCGTCTGCATCGTCAACAGAAGGGAAAGAGGTAAGAAAAATCATGGAGTTTTTGTACACTTGTGTTAAGTTAATTCAAGATAAAGGCGCTGTATAAGAATTACAAGGTTTAATCAAGCAGTATGAGATAGGAAAGATAGACCCCTTACTAAATAGGGCAGTGCGCCAAATTGGAAAAAGGAGAAGGACAAATAAAGAATTACACTTGAATTCTCAGATAGGAGAGTATGGGATAGACTATGTGGTCCTCAACTTAGGGTCAGAGGTCAATGTCATGACGAAGAAGACTTGGGCACTAATGGGAAAACCCAAGTTGATATATTCCTCTTCAGGCTTTACATGGCTAATCATCAAGCTATTATCCCATTTGGACGATTAGAGCATCTCCCAGTAGACATTGATGGAGTAAGAACCTTTGCAGATTTTGAGGTAATTGAAATTGTTGATGATAGCTGCCCTTACCCTGCATTATTAGGAATTGATTGGGCCTTCGATAATTCCACTGTTGTTGATCTAAAGAAAAGGTGCATGAAATTTGATGAAGTTGGCCTTAGGGTCATTGCACCTTTAGATCCAGACGAGGGTTCATGATATATAGAACCTATGAGAGAAGAGGACCACTCATTTGAACTGGAAAACATCTACAAATTAACAACCAGAAAACAAGATTATATCAACCCCACAACTGATGGGAATTTGAGCTGGTGAAGTGAAAACACATGTTCATCCGACTCAGAAGAAGCATTGAAGAATTGGTAGAAAAATATGTACGGATTATCTACAACAAGATGTGCTAGGATAACCAGAGAAGTTCGCTGCATTGGCACAACAATGAGTAATCTACCCACATTTGATGGGTTGAACCCCTTAGAGAATGTTTTATCATAATTTGAGACAAGTGTACCAACACAACAGAGGTTGTTTGAAATGGACGAGGCCATGAAATACACACCAACAAGATGGTGGGGGACACATAAAAGAAATATTACAGACTGGACACAATGTCAAACTTTGATGACATTGCGGTTTTCAACACAAGTAGGAAGCTGCGAAGCAAGGTACACAGGTTGAATATGCCTAAGGGACCATGTACAAAGCTGCAAAGAGGCCTGGAGTGACATTCCTAGAGAACAATGGGTACACAGATTCAAAAATATGCTAGATACCACCCCGATTAACTGGTACCTTCAAGCAGAGTTGCGCCTCATCACTTCAAAATGGGAAGGTATGATCCAAAATTTTATAACCACCTTTTTTTTTGAAAGTGAATTTCATTCAGTAGATAAATCACTACAAATGGTGAGACAGAAAGTATTTAAGGAGGCATTTGGCCTCCCTTTGGAGCAAGAAGAGGATGAATGGATTGCACCCCTCCAGAAACTGCAGACCTGCTACAACATTAATGCCGACGAAGACGATGATCCAAGGAAGGTGAATATCGCAGAAACAAAAGGTCAGAGAGATGTGGAAGGACTAGGAGTTGAACTGCCATTAATTAGACAATCGATAAAGATAAAGAGAGTCAATATCGGGATAGAGGATACACCAAATCTTTCCAATATCGGAGATTACTGGGACACTGTTACCATTGACAAAATCACATAATTATTGCACAAGTATCAGGACTTGTTCCCGGCCAAGTTCACTGATATGAAGGGAATCAAAGGACCTATGGGAGAGATGAGAATACCTTTGAAACCATATGTGAAGCTAGTCAAGCAAATACCCTACATATTGAACCTAAAATATAAGGAAAAAGTGAAGATTGAGCTCGATAGAATGCTGGAAGCAGGGATTATTGAACCTGTCGAAGAGTTGGAGTGGATTAACTCCATGGTAGTGCAAGATAAAAAGACAGGTGAGATCAGGATTTGCGTAGATCTCAGGAAGCTAAATGATGCTTGTCTACATGATCCTTTCCCTACACCATTCAAAGATGAAGAACTGGATAACGTGGGAGGCCAAGAATTATATTCTTTTACAGATCGATTTTCAGTATACCATTAGATCCGCATCGCCAAGGAGGACCGCCATAAGACTACATTTTCCATAGAGTGGGTATCCTACCAATATATATTAATGCCATTTGGATTGAAGAATGCCCCAACCATCTTTTCCAGGGTGGTGGTTGAAGCGTTCAAAGAATTTTTGCATAAGTGTTTAGAAACATACTTTGATGACTGGACTGTTTTTAGTTTGTTGAAAAATCATATTGAATGTCTAAGGCTAATGCTGGATAAATGCAAGCAGTGTCAAATTGATTTAAATTTGAAGAAGTGCATCTTCTTCTCACTATTTGGAGTATTATTAGGACATATTGTATGCAAGTAAGGATTGTTGGTGAATCCATCCAAGATTGCAATTATAGTTGATTTGCCACCACCTACTTCAGTCAAAAAACTGTGCACTGCGCTAGGCCATACTGGCTATTACAGGAAATTTATCAAAATATATGCTCATATTACTGTGCCAATGGAGAATTTATTTAAGAAATGCTGTCAGTTCGGTTGGACAAAAGAATTGCATCAGAGCTTCGACACACTGAAACAAAAGATGGTAACTACGCCTATTCTAGTCTTTCCGGACTGGAGCAAGGAATTTCATGTGCATGTTGATGCGTCCTCCATTGCATTAGGAGCATTACTGGCACAACTGAGAGAAGGGGACATTGATCATCCATTATCATTTTCCAGCAGGAATTTGTCCACAACTAAAGTTAATTACACCACTACAGAGAGATAGGGACTAGCCATGGTGTATGCATTGCAAAAATTCGACCACTACTTGTTGGGAGGACACTTTAAAATGTTTACTGATCACTCCGTGCTAAAGTACCTAGTCAAAAATCTAGTGTTGGGGGGGTGAATTTGAAAATGTCTTCTGTTGTTTCAGGAGTATGATTTTGAGATCATAGTTAAGCCGGGAAAAATGAACAAAGACCCAGACCACCTGTCAAGGTTGGAGCATGGCAAAGAACCTACCAGTTTGGAGGATACACTATCATATGCACATCTTATCACCATTATAAATATTTATGACCACTTCACAGACATAGCCCAGTTCCTGTCAACAGGAATGGCTCTAGGCGAGTACACGATTCCTCATAAGAAACAACTAATGGTGCGCGTTGTAGATTTTTCACTGATAGCTGGTCATCGATATAAAATGAGACTTGACGAGATACTAAGAAGATGTGTGATGGAGGTAGAGCACCCTATGATCCTCAAAGAAGCTCATGAAGGCATTGCAGGAGCACATTACACAGGAAAAGAAACTACGCAAAAGGTTATGCGAGTTGGCCTTTGGTGGCCTACGTTACACAGAGATGATAAATAATATACCAGAGCATGCAATGTATGCCAGTGAGTTGGAATACCACCCTGAAGAGATGAGATGCCATTAGCACCACAAATGACCCTGCAGGAATTTGAAAAATGGGCCATTGACTTCGTGGGACCTATAAACCCACCAGGAAAGTGCATAGGAACAAGGTATATTATCACTACAAAATAATACCCGACTAGATGGGCTGAAGCAAGAGCAGTCAAGGACTATAGTGCAACTACAACTGTGTGTTTTATATTTGATGACATAATAACCAACTTTGGATGCCCTAAGGTCCTTATGAGTGATCAAGGTACACATTTCATTAATAAGACAGTTGAAGCCCTAATTGAAGAGTTTGCAGTCCACCATTAGAAGAGTACACCTTACCATCCACAAGAAAAAAAAATGGTTGAAGCATTCAACAATATCTTGGAGACAACATTGACAAAGATTTGCAGTGTGAACAGGGATGACTAGGATTTAAGAGTACCAATAGTACTCTGGGCTTATAGAACCACTTGCAATAAATTAACAATGCAAACCCCTTTCAAGTTGGTTTATGATATTGAAGCTGTTGTCCCAAAGGAGTACTTGGTACAAAGCTTAAGAATTGCTTCATTTACAGACATGGATGATACCAATGCTGTTCATGAGAGGCTAGCACAGTTGGTCGAACTAGAAGAAGACAGATTCATTGTAGGCTTCCATCAACAAATTCAGAAGGAATGAGAAAAGGCCTACCATGATAGACACATCAAGAAGAAGATATCCAGGCAAGCTGATTTAGTATTGGTATATGAAAATAAGTTTATCTAACACCCTAGGAAGTTCAGAATGCATTGGCTCAAACCATATGAGATTGCCTATGTTACAGAAGGAGGAGCTACGCAATTGAAGACATTGAAAGGAGACTAGAAGGAAGGCTTGGTGAATGGGAGTCGGATGAAGTTGTACTATAAAAACCAGCTGCCTCGCAACTCTCAGTAGAATCAAGAAGAAAAAGGTCCAGGTACCAGGTGTAGTTGAAACTGGGTACCAGACATAGAAAAGATAGTTTGCACAAGGATGGGAAGGATGCATAAAGAAGAAAACAAGGGTTGCGCTGCGCAGTTGAAAGTCGAAGTAAAACAAGAGGATCAAAGCTCAAGTTCCTCGGGACTAGTCACAGGTGAGTGTTGGGGGAATGTTGGCCCTTAGTTATGGAAGGAAGAGAAGAACGAGGAAGAAAAGGTAAAAATCGAGCTTCACGAGAGACACTGTGACTATCACTGGGTCAAATTGAGCAAAAGAATAGAAAAGATGGCGTGAAATGCAGAAAAGCAAGTCGTTGGATGAGGAGATCGAGGATGACAGATCAACAAGGAGGAGGGACCGAGGATGACTCAGAAAGTGAAAAAAACCCAGCATTGGATGCTTTGGAGCACCGTGAGATGAATAAGGAAAGACAGGCTAATGAAGCTCGAAAAAAGTGGGTCAAGTTGACCTAGGGTTTTAGACACCTAGGGTTTTGGTAATTAGGGTTTTGACACCTAGGTTTCGGCCTAAGGATGTCAGTAAAGGACTATAATGTATAAATAGAGGTCGAGAGGACCTAGGTCAGGTTGGTACTATAGTTGAGCCTTGTTATTGATCACTGTTCATTAGGAGAATATTGTATTAAGGGTGAGAGAAGTACTGAGAGAGAGAGCCTTCTGGTATTGTAAGATATTCAATTGGGTGCGAAGATCAAGTCCTGCAACTGGGTGTGCAATAAGGGAGAGGAAAAGCAAGAAAGAGAGAGAGGATCTGCGGGCCAAGAGTGCAGATCAGAGTTGTAATATTTATTTTAATATATCATAAGCACAGTTCTGTGGACATAGCCCTAGAGAGAGGGTGAACCATGTACATTTGTTGTTGTGTATGTGATTGATGCTTTGAGCTCTATCATTGTTATATTGTTATCTGCATTATTGTATTAGATCAGATCTATAGTTGTGGAGGATAAATCTATCTATTTGAATGATAAATGCATGTTTTTTTGTTGTTGTAATAAGAACCACTTGATATTCCCTTGGTTGTAGACATCTCTATCCTGCAACCCCCTCATAGCTTCTTCGGGTGAGACTTCATCTGCTTCACAGGTGCTGTCGAAAGGGCCAATAGATAGGGCTTGTTGGTGCGCTCTTGGAGTTGAACCCTGGGTTTTCCCTTGTGCCAACAAACCCTGAACATAGTGCAAGTTCCATAGAATAAGAGGTCTGGTTACAAAACTCTGGCCTGCATACTTCATCCAAGTTGTGTGTCTACGTGTACATTTATACCAAGAAAAAAAGAAAACAAAAAATTAATGCAGACTGACATTCACATTAATTTTCCTGTTCAAAAAATATTATTAGGTCTAAACTTATAACACCCAATATACTATCGATAGAAGGCTTGAACAACCTCTGAACTGGACAAGTGTTTGTCGGGGACATAATGGTAGTGTATAACACCTACTTAGACAAGGTAAACAAAACTATATGCATTGTGCATGCTAAGATGACAAACAACGAAGCCATGATGATAGTCACACTGACTATCCCTACACAACTTGTCTAGAAACATGTAGAAAAGATCGTTCCAGGTAATATGATATCCATTACAAGTTTTAATATATTGCTGAAAACAATATATGATCGTCTTGATTGTGATTAGATTATATCGCTCAACGAAACAAGTATTGTGGAATAAATTCCCTCGATTGTTTCAGAATATCGTTTCGTACCAGACACAAAAATCAACCAACTTGCACAGAGCAATGACACTTACCCAATCAAAACCATTGGTGCAACTGTCACACTCGTGAGAAAAATTGGCTCGCAACACATTCTCCATATAAAAGATGGAGAGTCAGACAATGATAAGGAAATGGTACTGTTCTCCATATCCAGTTTTTTCCTTTACTTTCATGTGTTCATATATCTCAGTTATGTTACACAACTATTACACTGTTCGATGTTGCAGTTGCAATTGTTCGACACCTATTCAAATTTGTTTTCCTCAATGGAACAACAATTGCATAAAGGGAAATTTCCACTTATGCTCTTAAAAAATATAACAAAGAAAAGAGATGTTAAAGAAAGGATCTTTCTCACAATCCAAGCAACATTTATCACATAATTGCGAACAAACATAGTACATGATATCAAGAAACTAACTAGCTCGACAACTGTTGTGCGTGTACATCTACAATTCCATCCACACTTTGCTCTTAAAAATCACCTTGACCAATTTTTTGTAGTTTTTTTTGTTGTGCAGTTGTATATTATATTGTTCAATATATTAACTACTATGCTCATGTGTCTAGGTTAAGGGTGTTTTGGATGCATCGAATGCGTACTCGACCCCCTTCGATCCTGTATGTGCCAAATGCAACTCTCCTGCTTTTGCCTCTACTTTCATAAATGATGGTACAATTGATTGTCTACGATGCAGTAAAAAAATCCCTTACATATATATACATTGCCTCAATGCTTCCATCCAAACCTTCAACAACACAATTGTACATTATACAATTAGACAACCTCTGTTGCAAGATGTGCTTCCTGGGTTAGCGGAATTTCCATATGAAGAATACTTATAAAAAAAAGGAAAACAATGTCTACATGCTACGTGACTTTAAGATCCATAGAAAATTTACATTAAATGAGGAGAATTCCATATTTCATATCAACTGAACCAAAAGAACTAAAATTCAGATCAAGCGTTGTCAAGAAACAAAACAATCTCATGTGTATCTGTCCATGCTACCCAATGAAGATATGAATAGAGTTTTGCAGTGCCATGGAAAATTGAACTGGAAGTGCATAAGATTGTTAGGAATGAGAAGCATGAGGACAAACCCCATACAAAGTATCCAACTGTGAATAAATCAAGTCCATCCTTTTAGCTGTCAAAATGTCTTGCTCCTTTGAACGAAACCATTAGGAATTTCCAATGATATTGGAAATTTGGCATTGTTAGAACTGATAATGATAGAACATAGTACTATCATAAGAAAATGTTCATAGTGATATTGCTTCATGGTAAAATAGAAATCGAAAAATTTCTTGGTGCCCATTTGGGGATTTGGTTATAGTTGGGATACAATGCCCAATCTCCGCTAGTTTTCTGCTCTCTTGTGTTTGGCAGACTTTTGTTCATGTGATTTCGTGCTGTAGTTCAAGGTTCTCATGGGCCTGGTTTATGAATTATGGCTGGATGATACATTCATGATCTTAACAATTTTTCTATGATCTTAAAGAATATACAAGACCCGCTTTTCCTTTTAATGTAGGCTCTGTGAAGCAAATGTAATATGTAGCTCATTGATGAAATTACGAAAATTCATCTTCAGAAATATTTTGAAATAAAAGGATATATACTATGTGAAGTCCAGTGGAACTATCATATCAACCACACAAAATTAAAATTAAAATTCGTCGTTGTTATACTTACGATGAAGTTGATAGTACAATAATTTTACTTGAACATCCCAAAATTGATTTTCCTGTAGCTTTTCGATGCTTGTCTTATGCAAAAACATCCTGGAAAGTATAAGCATGACTCACTTTATCTATTCCTTGATTGAAGAGCTCGTTCACCTGTTTAATGCACTTTATAGTTATTGTTAAGATCATCAACGGGGCTTTGTTAACACCAATTCTCGCTTCCGAAAATCGCCCTCCCCTTTCTTTTTTCCCTCCTCTTTCACTTTCTGGTTACTTAGTCATTTTTCAAAAAATGTCTAGGTGTGCGGGATGACGGATTCATGTGTTCATATTTCCACTGATGATTTTATATCATGATTCCGACTGATCGCTTCCCCATTTCATATTTAGAAACTTTTTGGATCACGGGTTCCCGGGTAGGCGTGCTCAACATTGTGTTTCCATTGTTTCGCCGCCTGCAAAAAGAAACCAGACTTCCCCGATCTACAAATTGACAACCAAATTCCCCTTTACTTTCCCTTTCTTCTTACTTAGTCGTTTTTTCGAATATGTCTCATGATTTTATATCACGAGTCTGACCAAGCTCTTCCCCATTCCATACTTGGCCACTATTTCCATTGACATTTCTTGGCCAAGCTTGCTCAACATTGCACTTCCATTGTTCCGCGACCTACAAACAACACCCAAGGTTCCTTGATATACAAATTGATCATCTAATTCCATCATTATGCCCTGTTCCATGTTACACATTTTGCAATCGAAAGTTTAGAGACATACAATTTGACCATCAGGCCCTCACGTCTCCTGAGTATAACTTATGACCCTGTTTTGAAGCCTGATCGACTGCTTTCCATACTTGGCCATTTCTTGGAATCTCTTTCGCGGGTTGGCGGGTTCACAAAATGTCCAATGATTAATCGTTCTTCGCCATCCCTGCCACCTTCACACTTATTTCTTGATATGAAATTATTAAGCTTTAATGCTAATAACTCATCATGCATAAATCATTAACATTGTCATTAATGTCCAAAAGTTTCGAGGAGATCTGTCATTAATACGAATTAAACCAAATTTTTTGAAGGGTTGTGTTATCCCTTCTGAGAGTTCATTTCAATCATCATGTAATCTCTTTTGTGCTTCATCCGGTTGACGGCTTCACGAAATCTCCAATCCTTAATAACTCTTCGCCATCACCATCATCTTCGCACTTTTTTTCTAAATATGAAAATAGTAAGATTTAATGGTAACAACTCATTATGCACGAATCATAGATATTTTCATTGATCAGTGAAAGGCTCAAGGAGATATCCCATTGATACATATTAAACCATGATTTGCAGAGGGTTATATTATCCCTTCTGAATGTTCATTTCAAACATCATATGGAGAAAAAAAACATTCTCTTTAACTTATGGCAACAATTCAACAACAGTTTTGTCCAGATACAGTAAACACCTTTGGGCGTGATGACTAGAACTTCTAGTGGTCCAGGGCATATTCTTACTACTCATATCCTTCCGCCCAGAAGAAAATAAGGAGATGGTACCTTGGTGCATCGAGAGATATATTTCAAGAAAAATAATTCCAAGGCAACCCCCCTGCTTAGACACCCTGCCCCCCTGCGTTGATGGTCAATGCAGAGGTTGATGTGGTCGATTTCAAGCTAGAAGAAGATGATTTGATGGACGATGATACAATGATGGATGATGGAAATGGAGACGATGTTCCCACTCCTGCGCCCAAATTGAAATCCACCATAACGAGGGGCACTTCCTAGCTCGACGATGGTGGACCTGACAAGACCAAAGGTGTTAAGGTTTAAGCTATTATTAGGTTTCTTTTCAATTTACTAGATAACCATAGCATAGATAGGATCACTAAGAGAAACACAGTCAGAAGATACACATCATTTATCTTGGGAAACCCTCATGGGGGAGAAAACCCATCAAAAACTTCCTTAATATAGATAGCCAATACAATGCGAAGAAAATGAACCAAACACTAGAGAATATCCTCTATTGAGCAATGTGCCTCTCTCTTCCTGTTTGTCCCAATTGCAGCTACCAAACTTGCGCACTGAGTGAGCGAATGAGTGAGTGATCAAATGAGGCATTGGATTCCTTTATTTATACAAACTGGGAGGTGTTGGAAAGGTGTCTCTTCACTGGGCAGGGCCGAATTGTCTTCTTAGTGGTTAAAACCACTTTAATTAGCCTGGGGTTCGACTTCTTATTTTGCATAATATATTTAGGGTTTGACCAATAAAAAAAGGGGATTTTGTCAATTACAATGCCCGACGTGATCAATCCACAAAAGGGGATTGATCTAATGAGTAATAACTCAATAATAAATAGAATACTCTTTGCAGTTACAATATTTCAACACTCCCCCTTAACAAGAAGGGTATTCTACAACATCATCAGGAGAGAGAGAGAGAGAGAGGGAAACAACATCAACAGCATCTGGAACACTGACTGACATATCTATAAATCATCAGAAGTTTTTCTCATCATCAATATCATCATCCACATCAGAGAGCTGGAATGGAATCATCAACATGGATTAGTATAACACTAATACATCATCATCATCATCAATAACAACACAAGGTTGATACAACATCATCAACAACAATATCACAACACGAAGGCTGGAGCATCATAAAAAACAACAAATTCACAACACGAAGGCTAGAGCATCATAAAAACCAACATCATCACAACGCGAAGGTTGGAGAACCATCAACATCAACTCTAGGCTGGAAATATTCAGCACAAAGATGGCATCTCAACAACATCACCACAAAGATAGAAATCTTCAGCACGAAGCTGGCATCTCAACAACATCAGCATGAAACTGGAAATATTCAGCACAAGGCTGGCATCAAAACAACATCAACACGAAGCTGGAAATATTCAGCACAAAGATGGAATCACAACAACATCAACATGAAGCTCAAAATCTTCAGCACTAGGATGGCATCACAACATCATCAACATGAAGCTAGAAATATTTAGCACTACGCTGGCATGAAAACTACTCCCCCTTTCGAGGGAGGTCCTTTCAGACTACACCAAGCTTATCTCAAAAGTTCTCAAACTTTACATGAGATAAAGGCTTGGTCAACACATCAACAACATGTTCATCCATGCTAACATAATGGAGCTTTATGGATCCTCTCTACACCATATCACAGATGTAATGATATTGGATCTCTATGTGTTTTGACTTGTCATGGAACACAAGGTTCTTTGTAATCTTTATGCAAGTCTGGTTATCACATAGGATCACAGTTGCTTCCATCTCTATATCAAATAGACATGTCAACAACTTCTGAAGCCATATGGATTCACAACTGGTGGAACATACAGTAATATATTCTTCTGTCGTGCAGAGATAAATGCTTGATTTGTTCCTACTCTTCCATGAGAACATGGCTGACCCTAGACTCAAACAACATCATTAATTTCTCTTTCTGTCAGAGACACTTCCAACCCAATCTGAAGCAGTATAACAACCCAGTCTGAAGTCATGATCTCCATTATAGTTGCTACCACAATCTAATGTACCCTTAAAGTACCTCATCACATGTTTTGCAACAACCAGGTGAACACATATGGGCTCTACCAGAAATTGACTCAAGGTGTTAAAAAAAAAACCCATATATTTGGCCTAGTGTTCGTTAGATACATCAATGATCCAATGATCTGTTTGTATAGCATAGCATCAATCAATTTTGACGAAGTTTCAACCAAGAGTTTCAACTTTTTTTCCATGGGTGTATTCATGGATTTTCACTCCAACATATCAAATCTCTTCAATATTTCAACTGCATACTTCCCTTGGTTAAGGAAGATCTTCTCTGGGCTCTACCAGACCTCAAGACCTAAGAAATGGTGTATTAGGCCAAGGTATTTCATCTCAAATTCTGCATCAAGATTTTTCTTACAATCAATGATGAGATTTTCTTCTCCAGTTAAGAATAAATCATCCACATAGAACAACAATATAACATGCTCATCATTCATAACCTTGAAGTAAAGGTTAGAATCAACTTTACTCTTGGTAAATCCCAAGCTCATTAGGAAACTCTCAATGCTTCCATACCAAGCTCTAGGATCTTGCTTCAATCCATACAGAGCCTTCTTCAACTTGCAGACATGAGTCTTCCCATCTTCAACCTCAAACCCGTGAGGTTGTGCTATATACACTTCTTCTTCAATGACACCATCCAAGAAGGTTGTGTTCACGTCCATATGGTGTAACTTCCACTTCATCTTAGCTGCAAGAGATATGATGGTTCTGATTGAAGTGTATCTGGCTACAAGAGAAAACGTCTCTTCATAGTCAATGGCTTCCTTTTGAGAAAATCCACGAGCAAGAAACCTTGCTTTATATTTTTCAATACTTCCATCAACAACATGTTTTATTTTGAAAATCCATTTGGAAGATACCACATCCTTGATCTTTGGTCTCAAAACTATTTTCCATACATCATTCTTTATAATGGATTGGTATTCTTTTGTCTTGACATCTGTCCATTCTTTCTTCTGAATAGCTTCTTCAAAGAAATTAGGCTCCTTCTCTAAGAGATCACACATCAAATCCATATAATCGGAGAATGGCTTGGGTTTCTTGACTTGTCTCATGGTTCCTTCGGGGGAACCATACTTCTCTCCATATTGAATAAGTTCCCTTGCCTAGGATGGATTTCTCTTGTGGGAGATCATCATATGGGGAGGTTCTTTAGATTCTATTATGTCATGATCTTCTAGAATCGCCTCATCAGGGGAATTTATGACTTCCCTCACTGGTTATGAAACTCTAGGAACCACATTTTCTTCATATACTTCTTCAAGCTGGCATATTCTTGATTTTTTGAGTGTTGAATATTCATCAAAGGTTACATCCATGCTGATCTCAATATGATGGTAACCTGGTATATAAAATCTGAAGGCCTTGGAGAACTCATAGTATCCAACAAATATTCCCTTCTTTCCTGAAGGGTCCATATTGGTTCTCTTCTCTTTCGGAATGTGTACGAATACTGTAAAACCAAATAAAATGAGATGGATTACTTATGGATTCTTTCTGGAGAACATCTCTTTAGGGGTCTTGAACCCAAGTGCAATATGGGAAAATCTGTTTTGTACATATACTGTTGTTTTTGTTGTTCTACCCATAAGTGCATTGGAAGATCTTGATCATGGATCATAGTCTTCACTGCTTCCATTATAGTTATGTTCTTTCTTTCTGATACACCATTTTCTTGAGGATTGTAGGGAGTGGTGAGCTCCCTCTTGATCCCAACATCTTGGCAAAAGTTTGCAAATTATTTTGAGGTGTATTCTCCTCCATTATCTAACCTAAGTATCTTGATATTTCTTTTAAAGAGATTCTCTATCAAGGCTTTGAATTCCTTGAATTTACTGAACACTTCATCTTTTGATTTCAAAAAGTAAACCCAGGTTTTGCGAGAATAGTCATCAATAAAAGACACATAG
>JZKD02S1672919.1:992161-1016838 GCA_000966675.3 Picea glauca
GTAGCTACCTTTGGAAGTCATTACTTCCCTTGAACAATAAACTATTGATTATTTCTCATATATTGTGCATGATGTATTATGGTGTATTGGTGTAACTCTTATACTATTGTTCATTTCTCATTGGATATATTTGAATGGTTTAATTATAAGTTGAAAAAGATTTTAAATTGTACTTGATACTGATTCACCCCCTTTTCCCACTTGTGCTTTCACATACACAATCTCTCCAAATGACCCAAAAACCTGCCTCAGATCTTCATCCGTTACATTTGGATCTAACCTTTCATGGAATATGATTGTTGAAATCCCAAATATTTATTTGGTGTGGCTTCATTAATACACATAGGTCTCGAGCAACAAATAAACACCATTCATTTCATTCATAGCTCGATTTTTCTCATTCTCATCACCAAATATAACAAAACCATAACCTCTGGCACGACCCCTGCTGTCTTGGATTTGTGTTTATTCATGGATTCTCTCCTCGTGGCTTAATCTAGGTGCTTGTGCATGCATTCCTTCATTCATTTGATCCTTGAACCTCCATGTGGCCTGGTGCTTGTGCATGCGTTCCTTCCTTCATTCGATCCTTGAACCTCCATGTGGCCTAGTGCTTGTGCATGCGTTCCTTCCTTCATTCGATCCTTGAACCTCCATGTGGCCTGGTGCTTGTGCTTAGCTTTGTGTTGACTCATGGCCTGATTCATGGCTTAGCATGAGAATTTATCCTGTGGATTAACTCGTGGATTGTGTGTTGTGTGGAAGGTTGCATGTTACTGGAGCTTGGGGCATGGAGCTAGAGTTTGTCCTTTAGACCCACAATTTGATAAAATACAACACTTTGCATAAGGCCGAGAGCCAACTAAAAATAACCAAAGTTGGTTAATAAAGAAGCCTTAAACCAAGATTGGCTTAATCAAACCAACTGCATCTCAATCAATAATCTATTGTCATTGATTTGTTTAGCCAACACGAACATTACCACAATAAAACATAAACCATCTAGATATGGCCCGAAGAATTTAAGGAAATTTCGAGAAGTGAGATGATGCTTTATGATGGCGCTGCGAGAATATCACTGTTCCAGTAGCATGTCTGTTGTCACCAAAAGTCTAAAAATTAGTACTGTAAACTGAGTACTAACATTGGCTCCTTCTAGGGAATGATGCTCTCCCCGTGAGGCATCAAGAACAAGCATAACACTGTGCCTTATCCATTATGCATCCATGCAACGCAAACTACAAACTTTGTCTCTGCTAACTTTCACATTCTTCTATGTTGTGCCTAGTCCATTGGGTTGTGGGGTCAGTCAACATCATTCAACTTTGGCTTCAAACTTCTGCAACTTATCAAACTCTAACAAATGCTAAAAACAAACTCACTGCAAAACTGATTACACTATGCAAACTGCGAAAATAAATGCTCAAGAAGAGAGCTTATTGCCTGCCCTACTTCTAACCAAATGTTTCCTTTAGATTAGGTAAAAGCATGCTTCCAATGAATCCATTCAAGTAATCTGTTAATTGGTAAAACTCTTGATCTAGTTCTGACAAATAAAGAGACCCATAGCATATTAAAGTGAAAAGGAAAAGTGAAGCAAAGCCAACCTTCGTTGAGCAAGAGTAATTTTCCGTTTGAAGTGTTTGAAAACTCCATATAATAAGAAAAAGGATCATTAAAGAGACAAAGAAAACATCTTTCTGTTGTTTTAGCTGAAGATCAAAAGGTCTCTTCATATCTTCTTTCTAATAATGGCTGCCACGTTTAACTATTTGCAAATCTGAACGTGATTGCAAGTTTATTTCACTAGTTTTCTGTACATAAAACTACTTCAAGTCCCCATCGTTGCCTTCCTCAACCTCGGATGCATAGCTGTCATAAAGTGGCTTACTACTGAAGTTTTCATTATGTGTTGACGTGAAAATTTTCCCTCCACTTGAACCATGACTATCAAGAAGAGAATCTGAATTTTTGCTGTGATATAGTTGTTGATCAAAGGCCTTAGAGAGAAAAAATGAGATCTGTTGTTCATAGAAAATACCATCATCTTCGGAATTATAACACTTATCATAGATAGGTGAGCCAAAAGCCTTTGTGTCTTGCATATAAGGACGAACAACCTCATACTGTAAAACATATTTAGAAGGAGATTCAGAAGATGACGAAACATCTTCTCTTTCCTCAACATAATCATCCTTTATATCATAATCAAAATTACTATAAACATTTGAACAAAGCAAAAATGTGTCTACAGTATGGTTGTCCCCAACATCCTTACAAACAAAAGAAGTACTAATTGTATATTGAATGTCAAATTCAAATTCTTTACAACAATTATCAAAAGGAAAATCAACTAGCTAAATGTTTTTGTAATAATGATGAAAGACAGTGTGGAACTCCTTCAAAGAATGAATTCTAGCAACAATAAGGGACTGAAACCATTCACGAGCATGTTCTTCCAACGAAAATCTGAACATCTTGATTAATCCATCCTCGTGAACAAAATTATGTTCAAGCATGCATTTATGGAAATTTGATAAATGCTCACCGGGATGATCATCCTTGCATCCTCTAAATCTGGGAAGATAGTCATCCCATTCAGATATTGAAGGTACTGGATGTGGAAAACCAACTATGTTGGTGAAATCACAAAATGCATACCTCCGAGCCAAAATAGTTTCCATGGCCATCATGGATCTTCAACCAGTGGAGTCGCCTATGAATCTTAGGACAATGGAGTCACCATGGTGAAATATGTGTAGTCGTGTATCTTCCCTCTTTCTGTTCACCATCAAGAAGTGGATTTGATCATTGTTGTTCTCCCAGAGAAGATATCTTCGTTGCTTTGCTCCCCGACAACGGAGCCAAAAATGTTAGTGCTAGAAGTCGCCCCTAGACTGCTATAGGGACAAACCTAGCACCCCTTCAGTTATTGCAATGATTTTATAAATAAGAATGTGTTTGGGTTTTTGAAATAAGTTGGATGAGGTAGATGACGAGAGACAGGATACGAGAAACAAGCTAAAAGCAGATCAGTTAAAACACCATTGAGCATGGAGTCAAGTAAACACCCTGTTGATCGGGGGCAATCAAATTGTATATCAGATAAGACATTTATATGTAAATGGGTAGAAGAATATGGAATACACGAAAAGTAGAACACCCCATCAAAATAAGAATCTCTTTGTCAAATGGATGCAATGTTACTTGAAACAAAACACACGGATGATAGGCAGTTACGACAAAATCTTTACCACTTGGGAATATATCATCCATAAGCAGCCATTGATTCTCAATGTCTGTAATTCATTCAAGTAAGAAGGAATATAGAATGTAAACAAGGAATATGGAAAAACAATGTTTAGACAAGAAGATCACAATCTTATAAAACAAATGTCATATATATCCAATGTCAGAAGCGATTACAAAAATACAATGCCTTCAGGCTTCTAATAACCCAGATGGATGCTATTTCATTAATATCTCATCAGCCTTCCCCTCATGGGCCTCCTCCTTTCCCCCTCTCAGGTCTCCCTCTATCTCTACAAATGATCAAATATATATATCATATAGTTAACAAACTGTCTCTTATTTCTAGGAAGAAAAATCAATTAATAAACTAAATCTTGGAACAGAATGCAAGGTGTCTTGAGTGTTGTAACTGGAGTCCAATATCCTTAGATTTGCAATGATCTTTTTAGTGATCTTCTGCCATCTGTACTCAATCACTGTCTGCCAAGTGCCTAATTTCTACTACCTTTGGAAGTCATTACTTCCCTTGAACAATAAACTATTGATTATTTCTCATATATTGTGCATGGTGTATTATGGTGTATTGGTGTAACTCTTATACTATTGTTCATTGCTCATTGGATATAGTTGAAAGGTTTAAGTATAAGTTGAAAAAGAATTTAAATTGTACTTCATACTGATTCACCCCCCTCTCAGTATCAACAATATACATACCCACTGATGGAGGTTTATGGAATTGGGCCACATACATCTAAGTGAGTGATCTCTAGGACTCCTTTTTCTTTACCATCTCTCTTCGGAAAAAGTTTCTTGATGTTCTTTCCTTGTGCACATTCGTTGCACACACCTTCATGGTCAACCTTGAATTTTGGTAGACTTGTGACTGCTTTGCTTACATATGGTAATTCCTTGTAGTTGATGTGCGCTACTCTTCTATGCCAAAGTTCACATGGATTCTCAATGGAATGGGTCAAGGCTGCTTCTGAGTGACCCTTTAGCTTATACAAGCCACCTTCTCCTTTTCCAATAACAATTGATTCTTCCATGGTTTTTCCTTTGGGCCACATAAGAACTTCTCCATATATGAAGGCAACTCTGAAGCCTTTCTTTTCTAAAGCTAAGATAGAAAGTAAGTTCTTTTTCAAACCTGGTACATATAGTACATCCTTCATCTTCATTGGAGTCCCTAAATCAAGTTTGTAATTTGATTCTCCTACTCCTTTGATAGGGTATTGATAATCACCTCCAAGTGTGACTTCCCGAGGAAAATTATTTTATGTAAGGCAAGAGAGAATGTCTCTTTGAACTGTCATGTGCTTGGAAGAACCAATGTCTATGAGCCAAGTGTCCTCACCAGGTGATATTGGTCTTGAGAGGGAAGAGATTAAGACATAGTCTTCAATATGTTCTTTTATCATTTTTGTGGGTGGCTCTTCATCTCCAATTGTATGGGAATGATGCCTCTTGTTTCTCTTCTTGTATTCTTCTCATCTATCTAGACAATTCTTAGCAACATGTCCCATCTTGTCACAATGGTAACATTGGTAGGATGAGAAATCGTTTTCTCTTCTTTGACCTTTTTGAAACTTCTGGAATCTCCTTGGAGGGTGAGATTATTTATGTATGAATTTGTTTGGGGGGTGAGACTCCTTATGAGTTTCTTTTTGGAAGTAATACCTCTTTCTTCCTCCTTTGGTATGAGTAGCTAGGGCTTGATCTTCATCTCTTTATAGTAATTCTTCTCGGTTAGCTACTCTTGCTTCTTCTTGAACACATTCTTCCCAAAGACCGTCAAAGTTTAATTTCTCATTTTTGGCACAAATAGTTTGGATGAATGCATCCCAGGGTCTTGTGAGACCATTAAGGGATGTCATTATAAGTTCATCTTCATATAGAGTATCACCGATTTCTTCTAGTTGTTATTTGAATTGTGATATTCTAGAGAAATATTCCTGAATTGTTTCTCCTTTCTGCATCCTTGTACTTTTGAGTTGATTTCTTAGATTCATCTTCCAATTAATGTTCTTTCCTTCATACAATATGGTTAGGGCATCCAAATTTTTTTTTGGAGTCTTCTTTGAAGACACTTGAGGAATCAAGTGATCTTTAATAGAATCCGCAATGATTCTCTTGGCCCTAATTGTGTCCTTTTGGTTTTTTTCTTTATCTGCAACATTGATAGGTTCTAGTACATGTTATTTTATGAATCTTGCTAGGTCATTCTCTTCAAGAATGAGTGAAATCATATACTTCTAGGAATGTAAGTTTTCCACACCTTCTAGCTTGTCAACAAGCTTAGTGCTTACATACATCTTTACCTAGAGCTAGGAAAATGACCAAAAACTGAAAATGCTCAGAATTTAATTTTGAACTGACCAGGAGTTGTGCTTGGATGAGATGAGTAGCTTGGTGCAGTTAGATTTTAGAAAATCCATTTTTTTCCCTTTCAAAATTTACTAGCAGAATTCACAACTGGTACTTCTGGTACTGGATCTGGTTTCCTAGTTTTCTTGTACTTCTGTTTTTCTAGTACCGGTGAAAACTAGGGTTTCACATCATGGGAATTTTTTCCACTAAAAAAGTGCGATGAAGGTGCTAAAGAATTTCCTAGGCTAGGGCATACTTTTCTAGATGATATTTAGGCTGACATTTCTCTTCAATAAAAGCCCTAATTTTATTGTACTGCAATAATGACGTTTTTATTTATCCATTGAATGATGCTCTCTTCATCTTAGCTCTGATACCATGTTAAGATTTAAGTTATTATTAGGTTTCTTTTCAATTTACTACATAACCATAGCATATATAGGATCACTGAGATAAACACAATCACAAGATACACACCCTTTATCCTAGGAAGCACTCATGGGGGAGAAAACCCAACAAAAACTTCCTTAATATATATATATATATATATATATATATATCCAATACAATGCCAAGAAAATAAACCAAACACTATAGAATATCCTTTACTGAGAAATGTGCCTCTCTCTTCCTTCTTCTCCCAACTTCATCTATCAAACTTGCGCACTGAGTGAGCGAATAAGTGAGTGATCAAACGAGGCACTGACTTCCTTTGTTTATACAAATTGGCAAGTTCTGGAAAGGTGTCTCTTCACTGGGCAGAGCCGACTTTCCTTCTTAGTGGTTAAAACCACTTTAATTAGCCTGGGGGACAACTTCTCAATATGCATAATATATTTAGGGTTTGACCAATCCACAAAAGGAGATTTGGTCAATTACAATTCCCGACATGATCAATCCACAAAAGGGGATTGATATAATGAATAATAACTCAATAATAAATAGAATACTCTTTGCAGTTACAATATTTCAACAAAAGGAAGGGGTTTAAGAAAAGAAACCGATGTTGAACGCAATAGCCACTTTGGAGCTCAAGAGTTTGAATCTCTCGATTTGGATGGCGGTCCTCGCCCTTAGATATGTATCCTTTCCTTTCATTTTTAGGGTTTTGGATTGGGTTTGGATTTGTCCCTGGTGCATCCTGTGTCCCTGAAGTCTTTAACTGTAAGGAAATGCTCTCTTGGTGCATCGAGATATATTTCAAGCCAAAGAATTATTCAATTGCAGGAGCACTCTCCTATTCTCTGGAGATACAATTAACATCTTAGGGGGTGAGGACCAGAACTCCCAGTGGTGAAAGGAATATTCCTATTATTCATCCCCTTCCATCCAGAACATAGTAATTTGGACCTCTGGAATTTCTCGTGCATCATGTGTCCCTAAAGTTGTTTCCTATAAGGAGGGGGTCTTTGGGTCACCTTCCACCCAGAAAAAAGTAATTTGGACATCTTAAATTTCTCCTGTAGGCTGTGTCCCTGAAGTATTTGACTGTAAGGAGGTGGTCTCTCTGTGTGTCCTCACTTTCAGTTTCGGGCTCTTATGCTTGCCATACAACATTTTTTCTCTTCTTCCTCATGGGAAGCTTGTGAGAACTATCAATTTTACCGTGAGGAGGGTTCTTAACTCCTCCTGCATTTGAAGAATTCCAGGTTTCTTTCTTACAGGGGTGGGCCATTGGAGTGATGCTGCGGGATGTCGTACTCTTGGAAGTGGTGGACGGGGATTGGAAAATATTCTCACCAGGGCCTTTTCCCTGTCATTTGTACAATTCAGTGGTGCTTTGCAATGTCTCCAGGTCTCCAGCGTCAGGATCTTGAGTGTTGTTGACCTGTTTCAAGCCAAAGAATTATTACACTGTGGAACCACTCTCTTGTTTCTTTTCCACCTCAGGTCTTCCACAAGATAAAGACTGCAAGGAGTTCCTAAAAAATCATGGTAATTAGTTTTGTATGCATGTTCAAGAGCTTGTCGATGGCTCCTGCATGTTCTTGTTATAGAAAGATTTGCCTCACGATTGCTATCTTGCATAGAGGGCCTTTTTCCATTTCCCTATGCAGACTTGTCATCCCTTTTTGATGAATCCATAGCTAAAAATAAATATTTTTCCACATATACGCGCCGTATCTACTATACAACATGCATATACATAGGCTACTCCACTACATCATGTGTACATCAGGATTTGTGCCATAAAATAAAAAAAAATTAAGTCGAGTTTCCATGTCACGATAAGAGATCTTTGATCCTTGGCCTTCCATATACTGGAAACGTTCTGACTTGGCCCTTCAATTTCATTTTGAAGGCTATAAAATCACAATTCCGAGCTATGGAATAGAGGATAAAGCATTGAAATTTGAGAGCAAAGTTACTCTGGAGAAATTACTTCATATTGAGTCTGCATCCCTTTGTCCCTCAAGTCTGAACACAGTGTTTATCCCCCAAGCTCTTTCCCTATTGTTGAGAGAACCTCATTGTCTCTTTTCTATGAGGTTGCCTTTGGTGGAGGATTAAAGTGGTGGAGGCTCAGTTGGAAGGAACTTGGTTTCTTGGTTTCGATTCGTGACGACACAGAAGTTTGTAATGTTTTCGCTTCTGTTGATCTTTTATTAATAGAAATACTCATTTCCCGTCCAATTGGTATCGTGCAAATATATGATTATTAACCATTGGCATATTTTTAATTTTTATTAATGGATTATGCTATCTAATGTGATAACCCCTTTATGTTATCACTATATACTTGTTCTTCTTGTTTGTTGAGAACTTGTTGCAGGTACAAAGCTTCAGGTCAAAGTACTCAACAGTGGAACATCATCGAACGTTGGAACGAGGTAGGCTTATTTCTTATCTCTCTTGCACATTGGTTTATATAACATATGTTGGAATTGAGTAGATTTATGCAGTCATACCTGTCTGTTGTGGTTTACCCTGGCCATAGAGATTTTTTCCCTCATAACAATTGTCGCAGTAGATGAACAAAACAAAATTGTATGCATGTTTTTTTTTTTGTAGCTCCTGTACCTGTATTTATGAAAAATATGTTCAATGCTTCGGTGCAAAGAACTCACTCCATTATCTATGGATAAATATATATTTCCCACTATTTGTTTTATAGATTTACTATTAAAAAATTGCCTTGGAATCTTGGTTGGAGCTTCTTTGCTGAATTTAATACGTCTTCTCGTTTGCATGGTTTGATAGTATCGTAATTCTTAAATATCGTATTGTCTTAAGTAATTTGATCTAATATGGAGCATTGAACAATTATATGACAATGCATTGTGTTGATCCCATGAGGATTCTATGGAAACATAAATGAATTTCAAACAGTTTCAAACCAAACATTCAATTGTATTCGTAATGCAGATAGAACATAGCAACACTAATTCACGATGCGGGAGTTGGGGCCCAACCCAAGAAGCTTCATTTTCATCTCAACCTTGTTGAGAAAATGAACTCTTATTTTTGTTTCACTTCCTTGATTCCTTTACCTTAAAAGGAAACATTTTATTAGTTGTCCATCCCCTAGCCTCTATTTGAGCACTTTTACTTTATTAATGAAATTACTAAATTTCTCCTTCGCAAATATTTTGAATAAAAAAATAGAAAAAAATGATATATGGTAGCTGAAGTCAAATGGGGCTATGAAATCAAGAACAATTTTAAAATTCAAGTTCGTCATTGTTATACTTACGGTCAAGTTGACAATACAGTAAGTTTATTTCTAGATATGCAATTATTAAGCTTTAATGATAAAACTCATGATGCAGGAAGTTTAATACTTAAAATAATATTTCAAGGCATTAAACAATGTATCAAGAACACAATTGCTCCCAAAAGTTGCAATAAAGACAAATCTTCAACAAAACATTTGCTCACATCCTTTTTAATGGTACAAGCACAATAGAAAACGAGTAAGTGGATAAAATATTGGACTAGAAAATGATGGTTTTGCATTAGTGGGGCTTGCTTGAGACCAATTCCTGCTTATGAAAATTTCCCTCCGCTTTTCTATTTTCCCACTCTCTTTTATCCTCTTCTTTTCCCTCTTCTATACTTAACAAAATTCCCCTTTCTTTTTCCCCTGTACTTTCTCTTTTTGGTTACTTAGTTGTTTCCCTGAAAATGTCTAACTGCGCGGGTTGGTGGACTCATGGGTTCACATTTGTACTCAGGATTTTATATCACAATTATGAATGACTTCTTCCCCATTCCATACCTAGCCACTTTTTCAATCATGGATTCCTGGGAAAGTGATCTCTATATTTCACTTCCATTGTTTCGTGACCTACAAACAACACCTGGACTTCCGCGATATGCAAATTGACTTCTAGACTCCCACATCATTCCCTCTTCTTTGTTACACATTTTGCACTCAAAAGTTTTGAGACATACAATTTGACCGTCGGGGCCTCACGTCTTTGAGGGAACTGTTGTCACCCGATTTTGAAGCCCATCCGACCACTTTCCATACTTGGCCATTTCTTGGAATCTCTTTTGCAGATCGTCGGGTTGGCGGGTTCCGGAAATATCCAATTCCTAGTCGTTGTTTCATGTTCCTGCCACCTTCGCAGTTCTTTCCAAGTATGAAATAACTGAGGTTTAATGTTAAAAAATCATCATGCAACAACCGTAAATATTTTCATTAATGAGAAAAATGCTCAAGGATACATTCACACTCACTATCCCTATACAACTTGTCCAGAAACATGCAGAAAATATCTTGCCAAGTAATCAGATATATATTACAAATTTAAATATATTAGCACTTCTTTTCCCTCTTCTATACTTAACCAAATTACCGTTTCTTTTTCTCCTCTACTTTCTCTTTCTGGCTACTTAGTCATTTTTCTGAAAATTTCTAACTGCGTTGGTTGGTAGACTCACAGGTTCACATTTGCATTCATGCTTTTATATCGCGATTTCGACCAAGCGCTTACCCATTCCATACCTATCCAGTTTTTCGATTGTGGATTATCGGTAAGGAGGTCTCTAGATTCCACTTTCTTTATTCCATGACCTACAAACAACACTCAGACTTCCATGATATACAAATTGACTACCAAACTCCCACATCATCCCCTCTTCTATGTTACACATTTTGCACTCAAAAGTTCCGAGACATACAATTTGATTGTTGGGGCCTGATGTCGACGCCCTCAACCCGCAGGTCGGAAGGTCCACGTCAACACAGGATCTTTCCTTTACCACATCCCGAAGAACTCTAACGGCTCTTCTATTTCCCTATTAGGAAATCTGCACCCACAACAAACTCTCACGGGATCCCCTCTTTACACTCAGGAGATCGGAATTTGCAACTTCGCGAATCCAGTGGTTAGGCGTTCAACTCTCGAATCCTTGAAACCTGACACAGTCAACACTGACCCTTCTCTTTCCTTTACCCTTTCGGGATTTTCTCTATCGGGATTTCGACACTCGCGATGTCGAACAACTTGTCTTACCGACTCCCGAATCCTGATTTACCGAAAATCCGATATACTCACGAGTTTGACTTTTCAATGCCACGTCAGACCTATCGGGATCTCGGACTTCGCGGTATCACGAATCCCGATGAAATGAGTTCGAGACTTCAATCCACGAAACTCCGAAATAGCATGCCACCTGTCCACCTCTCTGACTCTGTGGCCCCACACAAATCCACTTAGCTTTCGGGATATCGCGATTCCCGTTGCCAAATTTACGGGACTTCTACCCACGAAAACCTGATACAAGTATCCGCGTCTAAATCTGATGGCCCTTATAGCTCGGATCTATGGTCCTTCCCCTCCTTAGCTTTGAACCTCTTGGAAATACTCACCGTAACTTCCCTGCTTCTCTGTGAGAATCTGACGGTTCATGGGACTTTGCGAATCCTCCTCAGAGAATTCCGACCATCCGTCTCTTTCCTAATGATTTCTGCAAAATGAACCAAGTATTCCTCCATGAAAACTTGTCCACTTGCGGCGCAAACTTACGATGCCTTCTTAATACTTCCAGTCACAACTTCCCTTGTGCTATTCTTCAACAATCTCGAAGGCCTTATCCTTCTTGATCTTTTCTCATGACTCTGCATCTTCTTAGAAAAGCTCTTGCTCGCACCCTTTGCGGAAACCTTCAGACACTTCCATGTGCTGAATCCTTTCAACTCTGTGCACACCTGCAACAACAATCTTTAAATTCTTTTCTCAGGTCCACAACCCTGAGACTTCTCTTGGCCTGCACACTCCTTGCATGGCTCCTGTGCTCAACTGCACTTCAGAATGAATGAGAACAAAATCTACCCTATCTGAACCCTTTGTCAATGCACTCCTTGTGGACAATTCAACTACACTACTTGCATGAACTCTTTCTCAGATAGAGAAACAATTGAAACTCATTCCTACTTCCTTCAGACTTCAAACTCAAAACATGAAATCATATACACAACATATAAAGAAAATGTATAACATGAAGCAAACATTCATGAGCATATCATTCAACATCAATACATAGAGAACAAACATGAAACCATGAATTTGAATCAACCTCTTTGTATTAATCCAAATATCTATACATGGGTGTTCTTACACAACTCTCTGCATGCTCTTCTCAACAATGCTGCTTCTCTTTTGATAATGTTACAATACACAATGAGGGTGTCTATATCCCGTTTCCCTCTTGCGCTCTAAAACTGTCTAATCTACACATTCAATTCTATCTACTTGCATTAACTACTTTAAATTCCTTCTATCTACTAAGGACGAGAGCGAATCGCTCAAGGTTTGTTTACATTTTACAAGTGGGCTTCTTCTTTAATGACTTCATTTGAGACTGCACAACAACTTCAAGGTGATTTCAAAATTTGTGCTGGGCGCTTTTCCAGCTGTCTTTTGCTCCCGTGCTGGCTCGCTTGAGATGCTACTGCATCATACTCTCTTGCTTGAAAATTTTCATGGGCTCCTATCCATGAGCTCATGCATGGTGTGTCCATGCTTCTGGATCTCCACTTCATTCTCCCAGCTGGCATCTTCAACTGGATGGTTCTTCCACTTGACCAGATACTCAAAGTATTGCTTTCGCCTATTCCTCTTGCTCACTCTTTTATCCAGTATACACTCCATCTGCGGCTTATCTGCAATTGGCATCTTCTTTCTCCACTGGATCACTGGCTGCTCATTTCCAGTCCCCGCTTCCTCATCTTTATATGGGTACAAATCTGAGATATTGAATATCGGAGAAATTCCGATCCCATCGGGTAATTCAATCTCATAAGCATTCGCCCCAAATTTCTTCAAGACCTTACATGGTACGATTTTCTTCATCTTTAACTTATTATATGTTCCTCTCGGGAACCTTTCTTTTCTCAAATGTTCCAGAATTAAATCACCAACCTCAAACTGAAGTTGTCTTCTGCACTGATCTGCTCTACGTTTATACTCCTGGCTTGAATTCTGCAATTGCTCCTTCACCTGGCTGTGAAGTTATTTCATCGCCTTTGCGAAATCTTCTGCACTAGCACTCCTAGTTTCAGTCTGTTCTAAATCTCTCAGCTCAGAAATTCCCCTCGGCTGCATGCCATAGACAACCTGAAATGGACTCTGCCCTGTGCTCCTGTTAACCAAGTCGTTATAAGAAAAATCTGCCTGTGGTAATATGTTTTCCCATTAGCTGTGGTGTTCTGTCACCAGGCTTCTCAGCAAGTCTCCCAGACTTCTGTTTACCACTTCTATCTGTCCATCCGTCTGAGGATGATAAGTCAAACTAAATGACAAGTTAGTTCCCAGCTTCTTCCATAAGGTCCTCCAAAAATTCCCTATGAATTTTGTATCTCGATCCAAAACTATGCTTCTTGGTAAGCCATGAAGTCGAATGACTTCTTTGAAAAATAGATTCGCAATGTGAGTTGCGTCACAGGTTTTTTGACATGGAATGAAGTGTGCCATATTGGAAAACCTATCCACCACCACAAAAATTGAATCAAAACCTCTTTGTGTTCTTGGCAACCCCAATATAAAATCCATGCTGATTGCATCCCATGGCCTCTCGGGTATGGGCAATGGATGATAAAACCCCGCATTCTGTTTTATTCCCTTCAAATGCTGGCAAATTCTACACCTGTCTACAAATATCTTGACATATGCTCGCATTCCCGACCAAAAATATGACTCATTCATATTTGCGAACGTCTTGTCATGACCAAAGTGTCCTGCCAATCCTCCACTATGTTTCTCCTTCAACAAGTTCTCCCTCATGGAGCATTTCAGAATACACAACTGATTACCCTTAAATAGTAATCCTTCCTGGATCATGTATTGTATCCATTGGCTTATGTCTCTGAGAATTGGATTCTCAACTGCTTCATACGCCTCCTTAAAATCTTGATCATTTGTGTACATGTCCCTGAGATCATCAAAACCTAATGTTTTGACCTTGAACTCCTGCAATAGCAAACACTTCCTGCTCAAAGCATCAACCACTTTGTTAGAAGTACCAAAAATATGTTTAATCACAAAAGTGAAATTCTACATATACTCAACCCATTTGACATGTTTCTGATTCAACTTTTTTTGTTGAGTCACAAACTGCAGTGCATGATTGTCACTATACAAGACAAACTCTTTCGGGATCAAGTAATGTCTCCATTTCTTCAATTCCTGTATGATAGCATAAAACTCCTTATCATAAGTGGAGTATTTCACTTTTGCTTCATTCAGCTTCTCGCTGAAATATGCTATTGGCGTGTCTTCCTGACTCAAGACTGCCCCGATTGCAAATACGCTTGCATCGCATTTCACCTGAAATGTTTTTCGGAAATCCGGCAACACCAGAACTGGTTGTTCCGTAATCTTCCTCCTCAACAGATTAAAACTCTTTTCAGCCTCTTCTGTCCAGTGAAAAGACTTATGTCTTTTCTTCACTGTATCCATCATTGGTGCACTAATTCCACTGAAATTCTTGATGAACTTTCGGTAGAAACCAGCCAATCCGTGGAAACTTCTCACCTCAAAAACATTCTTCGGTGATGGCCAATTCTTGATCACTTCCACCTTATCTAGATCCATCCTCAACTCATTTGCCAAAATAACAAACCCCAAGTAAATGAGCTCTGTCTTCATGAATGAGGACTTCTTCATGTTTATCAACAACTTCTCCTGCTGTAACCTCTGCATCACTGTAGCCAAATGCTTTAGATGCTCTGTCACTGTTTTACTGTAAACCAGTATGTCATCCAAATACACAATGACAAATTTTCTGATGAAATCCTTCAGGACTTCGTTCATCAATCTCATGAAGGTACTCGATGCATTCGTTAAGCCAAACGACATAACAATCCATTCATACAACCCTTAATTGGTTTTGAATGCTGTCTTCCATTCATCACCTTCTCTCATGTGGATTTGATGATAACCGCTTTTCAAATCAATCTTTGAAAAATACTTTGCTCCACTCAAGCAATCCATCAGATCATCCATCCTTGGCAATGGAAATATGTACCTAATGGTTATCTTGTTGATCACCCTTGAGTCAGTACACATCCTCCAGCCTCTGTATTTCTTCAGACTGAGTACTGTTGGGACAACACACGGACTCAAGCTTTCTCTGACTAAACCTTTGTGAAATAACTCCTAGACTTTCCTCTTAACCTCTTCATTCTCTTGCGGCGTCAACCTGTACGCGGATTTGTTTGGAAAACTGGCTCTTGGTATGAGATCAATGTGATGACTCACACTTCTAATCGATGGAAATGAACGAGGTAGTTCATCCACTACTATGTCAGCGAACTCTTCCAATAGTTCTTGAACTTCTTCTGGTAAATTATCTATTCTTGTGCTGGTCAAAACAATCCTTGGTTTCCTGACCACAATAAACTATGGATCCTCCTTCTTCTTAACCTCATTAAGGAGTTCCTTCCCACTCATGAGAATTACTGTGTTTCTTACTTCCAGCTTCACCTCCTTATCCTTAATTGGAAGTAACATGTGTGTCCTCCCATTCTTCTCCAGGGTGTATGTGTTCATTCTCCCATCATGAATCACATTTCAGTCATATTGCCATGGTCTACCAAGAAATAGATGACAAACATCCATAGGAATGACATCACATAATATATTATCATTATATCCTCCTATATTAAATTCAACTAAACATTGTTTAGTGACAGTTGCCTGATGTCCTTTTTGTAGCCACGAAACTCTGTATGGGCTTGGATGATCAATCATCTCCAACTCTAGCTTTTCTACCATCTCTGTCGAAACGAGATTATTCATGCTACCACTGTCTATGATGACCTTGCATACCCTATCCTTGGTCTTGCAAGTAGTCCTGAAAAGTCTGGTTCTTTGGAATGAACTCTCTACCTCCTTCTCGAGTGTCAAAATAACTTTTTGCATCATCAACGATCTTCCGCCTTCAGCATCTTCTGCCTCAACATCCCGCCTCTATGCTTTGGCGATGTGAGCTTGTCCACCTTCCTTATTTTTATCTGGACACTTGTAAGACTTGTGCCCATTCTTTCCACATGTGAAGCATGTTATTACTCTACCTCTTCCTCTTCCTCTACCTCTAGTACAAGGAAAAGTATTGTTGTCAGCATAATCTCCTCTCTGCTCAGTATGATGTCCTCTCTGTTTAGCATATTTCCCTCGCTGTGAGGTTCCACCTATTTTAATTCGAGTCTGAGGTTTCTTCCATTCTTGTTTGGGCTTCTGACATTTTTCCTGGGCAACTGATTTTCCTCTGGGCTGACTTCTGCCTCGGCCTCTTTGACTCTTCTTTCGACTCATCTTCTCTTCAGCTTTCAGATCCATCTGATAAGCATATTCCACCGTTCGGATGGTAACCATGCTCATCTCATCCTGGATATCATATCTCAGGCCATTCATGTATCTGGAAACTTTCTCATCATCGCTCTCCCGATGACCTGCCCTGATGTTCAGCTTATAGAATTCTTCAGTGTATTCTTTCACTGTCATCATCTTCTGTCTCAGGTTCTGCATCCTCGTGAACAAAGTAATTTGATAATCCCTAGGGATGAACTTCACCTTCATCTTTGAGATCATTCTATCCCAACTCTTGATCTTCTGCTTGCCCTTGCAGCGTCTGTCAGCTTGTAGTTCATCCCACCACAATGATGCATGTCCCTTCAACCTTGTGACAACATGCTTGACTTTCTTGTCCTCTTTGACATCTTCATAGTCAAATTATGTGTCTAGAGATCTAATCCAGTCTAGAAGCTCCTCTGCATCCAAGTTTCCCTCATAAAATGGAATGTCCATTTTCTCTCTTGCACCCATTCTGGAAATAGCTCTGATCAAACATTCGTTTGATGCATCTTCAGCTGCAACTTCTTCTCACTTTCAGAATCACGTTCAACCTCAATCTCACTTTCAGAATCACTCAGATCCCCCGCATTGACTGTACGTCTTTGCGCTGTCTCCATGTCCTCGAGTCTAGCTCATAGATCACGCATTTCTCTCTCCATAGATGAGTCGGTCATCTGCCTGCCTCTTCTTCTCGACATTTCCCTCTCCTCTGGTGGATCGAGTGTTTGCATGTCCCTTCTCCTTGGCAGCATGGTGAATTCTCTTTCTTCTCTGCTACAAAAATAAAATAACCTTTCCGTATTCTGATACCAGATGATGTCGATGCCCTCAACCCGTAGGTAGGAAGGTCCACGTCAACACAGGATCTTTCCTTTATCATGACCTGAAGAAATCTAACGACTCTTCTATTTCCCTATCAAGAAATCTGCACCCACAACAAACTCTCACGGGACCCCCTCTTTACACTCAGGAGATCGGAATTCGCAACTTCGCGAATCCAGTGGTCAGGCGTTCGGCTCTCGAATCCCCGAAACCCGACACAGTCAACGCTGAACCTTCTCTTTCCTTTACCCTTTTGGGATTTTCTCTATCGAGATTTAGACACTCACGATGTCGAACAACTCGTATTACTGACTCCCGAATCCCAATTTGCCGAAACTTCGATATACTCGCAAGTTTGACTTTTCAACGCCACGTCAGACCTATCGGGATCTCGGACTTCACGGTATCGTGAATCTTGATGAAATGAGTTCGGGACTTCACTCCACGAAACTTCGAAATAGTGTTCCACCTGTCCACCTCTCTGACTCTGTGGCCCCACACAAATCCACTTAGCTTTCGGGATATTGCGATTCCCGTTGCCAAATTTACGAGACTTCTACCCACGAAAACCCGATACAAGTATCTGTGTGTAAATACGATGGCCCTTATGGCTCAGATCTATGGTCCTACCCCTCCTGAGCTTTGAACCTCTCATAAATACTCATCGTAACTTCCCTGCTTCTCTGTGAGAATCTGATGGCTCATGGGACTTCACGAATCCTCCTCAGAGAATTCCAACCGTCCGTCTCTTTCCTGATGATTTCTGGAAAATGAACCAAGTATTCCTCCATGAAAACTTGTCCACCTGCGGTGCAAACTTACGATGCCTTCTTAATACTTCCATTCACAACTTCCCTTGTGTTGTTCTTCAACAGGATTGAAGGCCTTATCCTTCCTGAGATTTTCCCACGACTCTGCGTCTTCTTAGAAAACCTCTTGCTCACACCCTTTGCAGCAACCTTCAGACACTTCCACGTGCTGAATCCTTTCGAATCTGCGCACACCTGGAGAAACAGTCTTTAAATTCTTTTCTCAGGTCCACAACCCTGAGACTTCTCTTGGCCTACGCACTCCTTGCACGGCTCTTGTGCTCAACTGCACTTTAGAATGAATGAGAACAAAAGCTACCCTATCTGAACCCTTTGTCAACACACTCCTTGCGGACAATTCAATTGCACTCCTTGTAGGAACTCTTGCTGAGATAGAGAAACAATTGAAACTCATTCCTACTTCCTTCAGACTTCAAACTCAAAACATGAAATCATATACACAACATATAAAGCAAATGTATAACAGGAAGCAAACATTCATGAGCATATCATTCAACATCAATACACAGAGAACAAACACAAAACCATGAATTTGAATCAACCTCTTTATATTAATCCAAATATCTGTACATGGGTGTTCTTACACAACTCTCTACATGCTCTTCTCAATAATGATGCTTCTCTTCTGATAATGTTACAATACACAATGAGGGTGTCTATATCCCGTTTCCCTCTTGCGCTCTAAAACTGTCTAATATACACATTCAATTCTATCTACTTGCATTAATTGCTTTAAATGCCTTCTATCTACTAAGGACGAGAGCGAATCGCTCAAGGTCCGTTTACATTTTACAAGTGCGCTTCTTCTTTAATGACTTCATTTAATATTGCGCAACAACTTCAAGGTGATTTCAAAATTTGTGTTGGGCGCTTTTCCAGCTGTCTTTTGCTCCCGCGCTGGCTCGCTTGAGATGCTCCTGCATCAGGGCCTCACATCTCATGGGGAATACTTGTCACCCTATTTTGAAGCTCGTTCATCCGATTTCCATACTTGGCCATTTCTTGGAATCTCTTTTGTGGATCGTTGGGTTGGCAGGTTCACAAAATATCAAATTCCTAATTGTTGTTTCTTGTGTCTGCCACCTTCGCACTTCTTTCCAAGTATGTAATAATTGAGGTTTAATGCTAACAACTCACCATGAAACAATCGTAAATATTGTCATTAATGAGTAAAAGCCTCAAGGATATAGTCATACTGACTATCCCTACACAAATTGTCTAGAAACATGCAGAAAATATCTTTCCAGGTAATGGGATATCTATTACAAATTTCAATATATTAGCGAAAATGAGTCTGACCGATTGTTTCCCTATTCCATAGTTAGCCACTTTTTTGATTACGGGTTCCCATACAGTCGGGCTCAATATTGTGCTTCCATTGTTCTGCGACCTGCAAACAACACTCAAAATTCTGCGATATACAAATTGACCACTGGACTTCCCCATCATTCCCTCCTCCGTTTTATGCGTTTTGCACTCAAAAATTCCGAGACATACAATTTGACCCTCATGCCCTCACCTCTCCTGAGTATCGCTTGGAACCCTATTTTGAAGCCCGTTCGAACGTGTTTCATACTTGGACATTCCTTGCTTGCTCTTCCCCGTCCCCGCCACCATCACACTTGTTTATAATAAAAAATTATTTACAAACACACACACACACACACACACATATTATAAAGACATAAAATTTGACTGTCGGGCCCTCACCTCTCCTGTGTATCCCTTGTAACTTTGAAACCCGTCCGACCACTTTTCATACTTGGCCATTCCTTAATTGCTCTTCCATGTCCTCGCCACCTTCACACTTGTTTATAATAAACAAATTGTTTATAAAAACATTCTTATATATATATATATATAAGAGTCTTATTTATAATAAAAAAATTGTTTATAAAAACATTATATATATATATATATATATATATAAAGTCTTATTTCTAAATATGCAATTAGTAAGCTTTAATGCTAACAACTCCTCATGCACGAACCGTAAATATTTTCATTAATGAGCGAAAGGCTCGAGGATATCTCCCATTAATACGCATTAAACCAATATTTGCAGAGGGTTATATTATCCTTTCTGACTGTTCATTTCAAACATCATGGAATGTCTTTCGCACGTCGTCGGGTTGGTAGGTTCACAAAACCTCCAATCCTTAATATCTCTTCACCATAACCACCACCTTCTCACTTCTAAGTATGAAATTACTAAGTTTTAATGCTAACAGGTCATCATGCAACACCTGTAGATATTGTGATTAATGAGTGAAAGGCTCGAGGAGATCTCCCATTCACACACATTGGACCAACATTTGCAGAGGGTTATATTATCCTCTCCAACTGTTCATTTTAGCCATCGTCTAGAGGAAATAGGCGTTCTCATAAAATTATGGTACCATCTCGACAAAAGATCTATGGAGATACAGTAAAAAACTTCGGGCATGAGGACCAGGACTTCCACAGGTCCAGGGAATACTCTTACTACTCATCCCCTTCTGCCCATAAAGAAGTAATTTGGACCTTTGGAATTGCTTGTGCAGGCTGTGTCCCTAAATTTTTTTACTATAAGAGGTTGTCTCTTGGTGCACCGAGAGATATATTCTAGGCCAAAGAATTATTTCATTGTGGGACCACTCTCATGTTTGTTTGTCGCGTCAAGTCTTCCGCAAGATGTTAAGATTACCTAAGCCAACATTGACCTTCAGAGGAGAAGACTCCAAGAAGTTCCTAAAAAAACATGACAACGGGTTGGACCTCTTGCCCAAGTTCCTGGAAGACCTGACGACAGTTCCTGAAGATATCACAAGCTTGCAGGTTAGTTCATTTAGAAATCCATTTCGAGAAATTTCCTGGTTGTTTACAAGAATAATGGGACAATAATCCATAACAAGTATTTCCCGCATGGTTCTTTATATTTTGTATTTCACAGTCAAGGAACAAGCCATTTTTTATTGGGGGAAGCTAATTTCCATTGAAATCTGTTCCCAATTTTCACGATTCAAAAAGGAGAAGAAATTTTATATGTCATCCTACTCGTTTTTCGCGATAACGCATTGTTGTTCGTTTCCAAAATTGTCTGTGTCCAAGAAGGTAAACTGTGAATTCGACCTAGTAACCTTATGGTACTAGACCTTATGGAGGCACAAGGCATCCCATTGTTTTTATGAGGTTTTTAATGACTTTGTCTCTGTTTTCAAAGATTTATTGTTGGAAAGGATGATCCCCGCATGTATGACTAGGAAAACAAGTTTTTGGACAGGAAGGGTGCACCTAAAAAAATGGAGAATTACAGTGTGATAATTATTTTTGGATCCAAGGAAAATCCTTCTTTCCTTCCATGTCACATTATAGACATAATGTTTGTTACAGAAATAGCAAGTAAATACAACTATTGGTTGCATTTATTCCATGAGAAGAGAAAAAAACAATTCATTCCTCTACCTTAGAAAGTCGGGGACTTCATGTTGAGGAACGTCAACAAAATTGATGAATTCATAGGCCATTTCAATAGATTGAACCTAAGATATTTTGAAAGGCTAAGAGGGTTCGACCCTAATGGGATTTTTTTAGAAAATTTATTAGCATTTGGCTTCAACAATTCTTTTATCCAGACACACCTGAATGAAGACAACACTCCTACTTTTGACATTAATGACCTAGAGACATTACAAAGCACCACTAAACTGTACAAACAACAGGGAAAATGCCCCAGTGAGAAGAGTGTTCAATCCCCATCTACCACTCCCAAAAGTACGACATCTCAGAGAATCACTCCAATATCCCACCCTAGTAAGAAAGAGACCCACAATACTTCAAACGGAGGAGGAGATAAGAACCCTGGTTGGACTAAAATTGATAGTTCTCACAAGATTCCCATGAAGAAGAAGAGAAAAAACTTTGTAGGGAAAGCGAAAGAGCCCGAAATTGAAAGTGAATACATGGAACTTGAGACTAATCTGGATAGCATATTACACAACGTTGATCATTCTGGGGACATGATACAACATAGTCCCCCAATGGAAATAGTTGAGACCAAAATTTTTAACGAAGATGAATCCTTCGTATTCCAGAGCGTTGTTTTATACAATGAGTCTAAAAATTTAATTATTGAAAAGAGAGATGTAAGAAATAAGAAAGGGAAATATCGTTCAGAGATTAAACTTAGGAACATGCGGCTGTCCCAAATCTCCCGATTTCACCGAGAAACCAAAGATTCTGTTGATGATTCCATTGGATGCATTGAGGCCGAGAATGCCAGATTGAAGGACTGAGTCAAGGAATTGGAGGAATCTTTGATTCCTATGCCATTTCTTTCTGATCCTTTAGAAATAACCATGCCCACCACCCATGCAGCCAAGTTAAAAGGATCCTCCAACCTCCTCGCATCATGTAGAGGCTATGTGGAGAAGAATATCAAGAACATAATGGAGCTGATTACTTAGGCCTGGGAAATATCACAAAGTATGGCTTCCCTTGGAACGAGGGCACATGCTTTGAACAAACATTTACAAGCAGATTTAAAAAATGAATAACGTTTCTATATAGACATGGTCATCCCTTTTGGCATCCATGTCAACAAGAATATCTTCCCTCCCCAAATTGAATCACTCAATTAAATGCATGATGGAAAGAGAAAGTGAAGAACCTGCATCTCATTGTCTAATCATGTGAACAAGCCATATCAAAGAAAGAAGAATTATTCAGAAAGATGACCGAAATAGACTTAGCTGGAAGTACCAATGAGGTCTAAGACAGTAACTTAATCGTCAACTCCTTGCCCTCAACCAAGCAAGCCTTCGATGAACAAGTTGATATTTTTAAGGGGTTGTCTTTAGAAAATTTTTACAACATCCTTGAATATGGTGAAGATGACATGGACAACTGGTAGTCAACTATTCGGTACAAAATGAAGAAATTACTCAGGCTTTGCATAATCTTTCTATCGATCTAAGGGAATTTTAAAAGGATATTTTCAACATAAAAATTCGGGATAAGATTAATGTGGCCCCCATGAGAAGATACATTGAAGAATGGCTCCAAAGGGAAATCGACAAGCTCATCGACGAAGGGCAACATGAAGTTGGCATGATTCCAATAGTCATCGAAGACAACAATAAAAAGGCATCAACAAGAAAATAGAAAAGGTGGAGATATATACCATCAATGTAAGTCTATACTAATCACTTCCTGCTTTGTTTATCATTCCATTTATTCCACCTCTTTAAATAGAAATGTCTAACCAAAGACTGATACCTTCCAATTTCTTCTTTTCGGGTCTTTCTCTCTAGCCTCGCCCACTTCTTATTTCTACAATCCAATTTATTGTACATATTTATTTTATGGTCCGCGGGAGCCCCAATCTTAGTCTATATGACAAACGCATTTAAATTTCCAGGAATATGTAACAAACAATATTATTTTTTTGATATATTTTAAAGAAAACAATTTTTATCCTCTTTTATATTTATGTCCTTGGAATTTTTTATCTTCAACTATGATGCATGTCAAGATATTGTGTTTATTTAATATGAATGTTTAATGTGTGTGATTCCTGGTCCTATTTTCCAGGAACCTTTATTAAAAAAAATAAAAATAAATTTATATTGCTTTGTATTTCTTCAAGTCATTACACCGAATATTCTCTAAGTCCCACATTTGAACTATACATGCCACAGGTAAAAATTATAGAGGAGTACCACATCTATAATAATATATTTGTTTCTTTGCCATCACATATGACTTTATTTATCCTAACACATATAGAGACACACAAGCTAGATGATCTATTTAAAGAAGTGACTATGAAAATTGTACTTAACTCTAACCAGTTGGAAGTATACATAAATCATTATGAATGAATTTCATAAATACATTGAAGAGATAAAAAATGCAAGGTAGGAACAAAAATTTCGAACATGGAAAGTCATACTACTGGTAAAAATAAAAGCAAGATGGATTATGCAGAACACAATTTAATTAGAATGAAAATACTTTCAAAAAATAAATGGTTTCAATTCCAGAATTGCTCTAGGAGCCGCGTGTCATTTCTTGCATGGATACCACCCATGCTTCATGTTGCTTGCCACGTCTCCGTTGCATTTTGTATTTTCCTCCACTACTTATTCCCCCATCCTTGTAAATTTATTCCCATTCCAACCTAGCATGGATTGCAATGCCATGCAACACTTGTTATAAAATATATTTTATAATATCATTGAAAATGGTTATAGATTTTCATGACGAGATGTGGCTACAATGTGAAGTTCAAATGTAAAAGTGAAATTATATTTATCGATTACTTATTTTTCAAACTTTAAGATAAGCATACTTATCGATCATAAGTCATTCTAATGTTAAATATATTACGTGCACTCCATGGATTCCTGTGAATACTAAATACACTAATTAATTACATTTTTAATTCCATACACGATGTTGGACTAAATAGTAAATGACCTTTATATATATATAAGAGAGATTAGTATATCTTTTAATTATATATATTTTAAATTTTATATATAATTCCATAATTTTATAAAAAAGTATAAATATAAATAAAAAAATATTCACATATATTTTTAAAAACCCATATATGTTAATG
>JZKD02S1672919.1:1022546-1069444 GCA_000966675.3 Picea glauca
ATATGGAGATGAATTGGAAAATGCAATGGCATGATCCTCCATAGATAAGGTGGTAGAGGTGGCTTGGAATTGTAAGAACCTACAATATGTAGCAACATGTTTTTCATTTTTATGATAGTGGCACTGATTGGGGGGAGGGGACGGTGTGAGTGTTGGAATATTGAAAAGGGGGGGAGGGAGAGGGGGGTGAGTCAATATGAGCACTTTTACCACGTTTAACCACAATATATAAAATTCAACTTTATCAACAATATGTCATCAATGTATCGTCTATGATTGCATTCAATACATCATGAGCATATAAACATAAACAACATCACATCACACCAAATACAAAGTACGTTGGAATTTACATGGAAACCCAAATGGCATAAAACCACATAATTCTTTCTTATATATTGTCAAGAATACATTCATTGGAATCACCAACTTCCCAATTCTCCAGATGCAACTCAAAGAAGGATAGAACTCCCTATTTACAGGCTCCAACCTGAAGGAAGCTACAACTCCCTGAATTCTCTGGCTCCAACCAGAAGCAGGATACAAACCCTTGATTCTCATGCTCCAACCTGAAGGAAGCCTTCACTCCTTGTGTTATTTGACACCAACCAGAAGGAGGCTATGACCCCTTTTCCTTGCCCCGTCCCGCCACCCTGAAATATAAGTGTAGAACAAACTCTCACTACCCCAATTACTTCCACTGCCACTGCCACTATCACTGTCACTGCCACTGTCACATCAACCTATCACATAAACCTTTCACCATCAACTTGTAAGTGTATCCAGCCTATCACATCAGCCTATCATTTTCAACCTGTCACATCAACCTGTCATTGTCAACCTATCACATCAACATGTCACTATCACCAATAATAAACAACAATGGAACCAGATCCACAATCACCAAGAACACCTCTCAACCAGATTCTCAAGCATCAACAACATATGCCTCTACCAAGAATGTACCAACATCACCAACATATGCCTCTACCAAGCATATACCAAGATCACTGACATAGCATCACAAGATATGTGTCTCAATAATGTACCAAAACATCAATAATATGCATCCAACCATATACCTCAAGCATATTATAAACCATGTACCATGTATCAACCATGTACATCAACACCTTTACCATACCATGTACCAAGCTTGTACCATACCATGTATCAATCAAGTACATAAACCATGTACATCAACCTGTACCATACCATGCATCAACCATATACCATGTATCAATCATGTACATCCACACCTGTACCATACCATTTATCAACCATGTACCATATCAAGTACATCAACCTATACCATACCATGCATAAACCATGTACTACACCAAGTACATCAACCATGTATCATATCATGCATCAATCATGTACCATATCATAAGCTATCATCAATGAAGTGCCTCAAGCATAACCAATATAGCCACAATACCAAGATACCAATATAGCCAAGATGTGATACTAATCAATGTACCATAACATCACTAAGGGGTACCAAAATGTACCTAAATCACCAAGATATGAACCTCATACATGTACAAAGAATATACCTCACACCATGCATCAAATATATGCCTCATACATATACCAATGCCTCAACAAGATACCAAATGCATGACCATCACATCATCAACATATAACCAAGATGTACCTCAAACCATGTGCCTAAAGTATGTGCCAATAACCACAAACCATGTGCCAAGAGATACCATCAAACATGTGCCATATCACTCATATACCATATATGCCAAGTATCAAAGATGTGCTTCTAACAATGTATCATACCATCACCAAGGTGTACCATGCACAATCACTACCATGACATGCCTCAAGCATGTACCATAAAAACATAAGAATAAACCTTAAAAATAACACATAATAATACCTCTGATCCTGTAGACACCCTTCTTTAGCAGATAACAAATGATTAAAAGAACTTGGGCATCAACAACCTAGTACAAGCATCACTTCACACCCTTTCACAAAATTTTCACATATCTGCAACTTTCTCTTCTACTACCAGCGAATATCCATGCTTTTGTCCTCTACTTCCCATGTACATTCATGCCCTTCTGATCTATAACCCACAACTACCTCAGAAACTATGGTTACTCATATTTTCTACAACTCCGAGACTTTCAGCTTCGACCTTCCTTCTCAACCTCAGACTTGCTACCTTAGACTCAACCTCAGATTCACCAATAGACCAAAATTTCTTCACAAGATAGATAATCAATAAAGTGTGTGTATATTGTACTTATGAAATACTCCTCGAGGGGTATTTATACTTTTGCTAAGTAACTTCTTTCCTTACTTTAGGGGTTTCTTGTTACAACCACTTAACCCTTTCATTAATTCTCTTGTAACCAATTTGGGGCTTCTTGACCAATCTTCGGGGATTGAAATTTCATGAGGGAATATTTCCCTGACCGTGAGGAACCAAGTGATGTACCACATATCACCGGAAACTACATGACAAGTACTATCCATATATGAATGTATTACCTACATTTGCACTATTGTTCATGTCCTTATTCCTTGATCAACTTCAGGTTCCATAACCATGCCTCTAGGGCTTCTTGTATACTTCTTCAAATGCACCCATCACACCTATTGACATAAACCACTCTTGTTGACAACAATGAAAACTAACTTACCATCAATCTCAATCACAACTCTTGGGTATCTCGAACATGCCAAGGGTTGACATCAATGACAACCTAACTATCCAAAACAATTGTCCAATAATTAGAGGATGCTGAGTTGGCAACATTGGTATTAGAAGGATGTGCAGAGGGAGAGTAAGAAGGAATTTTTTTTTGGGAAAGGATAGGGATATGTTTATGGGGAAAAAGGAAGCAAGGGAGCTTGTCTAGATTGCATTCAATATTGAGGGCACAAAGAAGGACTTGATCTAGGGAGGTGCTTTTAAATAATTCTACTTCATGATGAAAAATAACCAAATGAAAATGACCCTTTCAAAACTAATTTGGATTGTAAGCTAAGAGATTTCACTTTCACTCCAGGGTGAGCCTCGTGCATGAATTAAAAAATCTCGTTGATGACAGTTTTCATAAATTTCCAATGTTCCCTACAAAATATTGGATATTGTCCCACTACATACCTATTCAGTTAACCAAAAATTACATTAGTTTAGAAAAATTTACTTGACGCTTCAATAGGTAAAAAGTATCAAATCATAACATGATAAGACTAAACATACATGATGTTACTTGCAATTGTGGAGGATACCACTCTTCAAACCTGCATTTTTCAAATACAATAATAGGTTAAATGACTGAATAGTAGCTATACATCAATGATCTTGTATTTGAAAAAGAGAATTAAACGTTATAAGGCTGAATAATAATAAAAAATGTACGATGCTATAGAAATACTAAAGGGGAATACCTCATGAATGAGCTCATCTTGGTTTCAAGAATAATTTAATCTCTACTAAACATGACCAACCACGTGAAGGTGCATTCTTGTTTGGTGCCTTCCCCCCCATCACATCACTCTCAATTCCCTATACTTAATCATGCATAACAAGTTGAAAAAAAATAATTAAAGGTAAATGAAATCAAGAAGTTACATGCATTTAGAACATATCTGGTCCACACACAACTAGAAAAACAAAAAAATTGTACAATCAATAATTTATATTAATACAATTTGTCCTAAACATATGTACAATCACTTTTTTTTTGTTTCTTCTTTTTCATAAAACTCATGAGTGTATCATCATCAATATTGTCTCAGTCCCACCCTTCAACTATTGGGTCTTGTTCTGTTACTGGAAGGTGATGGGTCATCTCAAGCATTCTACTATGTTCTAGTAGAAGGATGTGGATGTTGATGCACTACATGGGCATCCACTACAATAACAAAAAGAATTAAAAGGACATGGTTAGTTATTATTCATAGGAGTGTTTCATTAGTACGAATATCATTACTATGTTTTTACTTGGAGGAGTAGTGGACACCATTGGTTGGATTGTCATTGGTTCCTCTCCTCTATGAGCACCCTCATCTACATGCTTTGTCATTGAAACAAAATTTTTTATAAGTACACCATATAACATAAATATTAATAATAGTCATATTATACATTTTATTTTAAAGATGGTCATACCGTGATCATGGGTTTGTAAACCACTAGTATCATGGTGTTGTTGTCGACCACTATCAAATGAACTAGTGTTTCTTTCCTACTTAAAATAAATAAATACATAATTAATCGATGGGTTAAATAAATTGTCAATATATTGGAAAAGTAATCAACAACTACAATTTTGTCATTTTATTTACCAACTCATTTGAAGGGTCATATTGTGTCTCTGATTCATTCCTTTATTGATTTTCCGCCATATCTTGAAAGCTGAACTTGAAGCCGAGCATCAGGTCTTCTTTGTGGTGACATTGTTGAATTTACACCCCTGCATCGAATGGCATAAAATATGTATTTTTTCTTACTGTTTACAATTAGATAAAATTTTCATGACGATATATTGTATAATATGAATAAATTATTCGGTACATACAATTCTAGATTTTAATCTCAATTAACCACCTTGGCCAAGTTTGTGTTGTCCATGTTTATCTAATCTTGTCTTTGTTGCTTTTTTTTGTGTATGGGAGCCTACAAAAAGATTCAAGTATGTTATAATAAATCACATTTTTTCTACATAATTAAACAAAATTCAACATATTCAACTCAAAATATCATATATTACCTTCTAGGGATAGGTGGTGTCTTCCCTGTTAAATTTTCTATAAGCTAGGCTTAAGCATGAAGTTCATTCCATTTTATCATTTTTACTTAAACCAAAACCAATTATGTTGCAACAACCAAGATCAAAAGAAGAAACACCATGCACAAGTACACACGAAGTATCCTAGGAAACCCTTCTCAACAAGGGAAGAAAACCCAACCAAATCCTTTGCTATATTCTTCAAGAGAAACACCTTCACCACCAAACAAACCTAGCACACAAGAGGGTGTTTACAAACCCTAGAAGAATAGCTCCCAAGAGAGGTGTGCACTTATCCCAAGAAGATGTACCTGCTGAAATTTCCAAACTCACACAAAAGATATGATTCCTTAATGGGGAATTTACCTTTACTTATATTAGACTTGACCTGTCAACAAAAGTGTCAACAACATGGCCGACATATCTATATCATAATATAATTAATATTAACCAGATTAATTATCTTTTATATTAATTATCAATTACATTAAGGTGGGGTCGACCTGTACCCTTTACATTACAATTAGGGTTACAGGCAAGTCTAACTCTTGAACAATATAGCAAGGGATCTCATACACTGACTAGTGCTTAACCACTAGGAGCACATCCATAGGGATGTCCATATCTCTGGCTCACTGCATTACATAGAAGAACCACTCTCACTAGTGCTCAGCCACTAGGATCATGTTCACCTATGATCATCCATAGGCACGCCCACTCAACAAATCTTCTTTCCCATTTCATTACACATGAGAGTCATCTGGAGTTTCTCCTCAAATGTCTTCTCAGAGGATGCTAATGCATCATATTCATTTATGTCTCATGACAATGCACCCAACACTTTGGGATTTCACACGTTCACCTTTTTCTCAGCCACAGGAACATCGAACTCTACAGATTTCCTTTCTCACTTCATTACACAGGATAATCCTCTGGATTTATTCTAAAATCTTTGTAAGGAGAAGGCCATATCTGTCTTAGATAGGAACCACACACCACTCTCAGGGGCTCTCTCTTAGGTCTATGTCCTGGAGAATGTCTCACATAGCTACAATCATCAACACTCCCTCTCAGCTAGGGAGACATTCTTCATCATGCCAAGTCTCACACGGATGTACTTTGAACTTTTTCTTGGATGTAGTCATCAACACTCCCTCTCAACTATGGAAGTATTCTTCACCAAGATAATTTGGTGAATATGTCTGCAATCTGCTCATGTGTAGGAAGGTACTGCATGTGTACTATTTTCCTCTACATAATATCTCTGATATAATGATATTTCATCTCAATGTGTTTCGATCCATCAAGAAACACTGGGTTCTCAAAGAGATTTACACACAGATATTGGTTATCATCATAGGATCCATCTCATTATCAAGTAAATATGTCAGAAGCTTGTGAAGCCATATGGCTTCGCACACTCGATTCTATATACTCTACTTCTGTGGTAGTCAAGGCCACAAAGCTTTGTTTCCTGTTGCATCAGGAAATCATGGAAAACTTCATGGTAAGACAACAACCAGATGTGCTCTTTCGGTCCATTATAGTCTCTTCTCAATCTGTATCGGTGTATCCTACAAAATCAAGTTTACACTAGAGGCATATCTCAGGCCATATCCAGTTGTGCCTCGTATATATCTCAAAACATGATTTAGTGCTATCCAGTGAGTCTGTCTCAACTGACTCATGGATTGATTAATCACATTCACTTCATAGAGTGAATCAGGTCTAGTGTTAACCATATACATCAATGATCTAATCATCTTTGGATTAATCTCATCTGAATCATCATCATTCATTTTCTTCAAATCCATCAGGGTGGTTTTGCATTCTGTCATACTGAACTTCTTTTAATATTCCTATTGTATGTTTTCCTTGACTTAGGAAAATCTCATCAGTCCTCTATCATACTTCTTGTCCCAAGAATTGGTGCATTATACTCATATGCTTCATCTCGAAATCAGAATTCAAAGATTACTTGTATCCAATAACAAGTATTTCCGAACAAGTCGTCAAAATTAGGCTCTTGTCACAAACACTATAATAATATAGGTTTGGATCAACAACACTCTTGCTGAAACCCAAACTCATCAAGAATCCATCCATCTGATATAGTTTCCAACTCATGGATGGAAGTACGAATGGAAGTGTATTGAGTTTACTGGGTCAAGTGTCTCATCATAGAAAACTCCCTCTGCTTGTGAGAAACCTCTCACTATATATCTCGCTTTGTATTTCTCAACACTTCTATCAGCTGCATGCTTGATCTTATAGACCCACTTGGAAGTCATCATAGACTTACCTTCTGGTCTCTGAACAATATATTATAATTCATTCTTTTAAGATATAAAGGTATTATTTTGTTATGGAATCTTTCCATACCTGTTCTCATGTTGCTTCTCTATGATAAGAAGGCTCAAAATCAATGATGTGGCTCATGGCTGAAGAGTAGCTTGAAAAATATCTTTGTTCTCTCGGTATGTGCCATGAGAGGCTTGTATGTTTCTATGCCTCCTACACAATGAGCCTAGGAATACCTTTTATTCCCTACTGCAATATCTCTGACCATATCAATTGGAGCAATTGGATCAGGTGGAATAATGTTTGTCTCCCTCTAAACAGTCTCTATCCCCCCCTTGCTAGGCCCTTTCCTTCATATGACCTTGACTATGTCCTCACGTAACACGCGATTGCGGAGCAACCAAAAGTGGCTGAAGACCACAACTCTTTTCTCCCTGCAATTCACTATCAGTCGACATGTGTCCCTTTTGCAATATCATGGTTTCAATTGCGGCCCACTCTAAGAAAATTAGAGCTCGATCACCTTCTGGCCCTGCAATCAAGATTGACTATTGATATTGTGATCCTGATCATACCTCTTGATCAACCATTGAGATCTGTCTCCTTCTCTTCGGATCACACCCTCTTAGATCTCCACGATCTATTGACGCGTGGCCCTTTCAAATCAACATTCACAATCTATTTCTCTACTACGGGCTTTGACGATTTCAATTCTCAACCTTCACGCTCTCCTAGAAAACTTTTATTTGGAGTTCACGATCTATTGACGCGTGTTTCCCATAGATTGATGGCTACAAATTTCTTCGGTTCTTTACCTGAAGTCCACAGATTCCTGCCACGTGTCCTCCTTAAATCAACAACTCTAGTTTACTTTGGGACTTCAACACTTTCTACCAAGACTAGATCAACGGTCCTTAACACCCTTCTCAATCAATGGTAGAGATTCACTTAAGGGCTTCAACACCTTCACTCTCTGCTTTCCTCCAAAGTATTTCGTACTTGGAGTTCTGTATCTCATGCCACACATCCACCTCAAATCAACTGTCCTCGTTCACTTTGGGACTTCGGCCTTCGGGAGTTTCAACTCCTCTACACTCACTTGTGTCTGAAGCGTTTCACCCGAAGCCCATGATCTAATGATGCGTGTCTCCCCTTTGACCGAATGGTTTCTATCCACTTCGGCGCTTCGACGATTTCACTTTCTCCTTACTCGCAAAAATTCTGGAGTACTTTCTCCCAGAGTTATGGATATTCTGCCACCTTTCCCTCTTGATGATGGACAATCCCTGGTTTCTTCGGGACTTTGGAGAATCCTCACTTCTATGTGCACATAGAGACTTAACGCTTGTGTGCTTTACCCAGATCCAAAGGCCTGGAATGATCCTGCTCCCTCCTGGATGGATCTTAGCCAATGATTTGTGAAACCTTCAGAATTGTCCTCCCTTTGAAGATTTCTCCTGCTATCTCTCTTGATATTTCTCCCTCCTTCTGTCCCTTTAAATCTTTACATAGTTACTTCAACACTTAGTCAAATTTTGGTCCTATGCACTCCTTCCAACAGATTCTTATACAAGATTTGGGCTCTTGAGGACGACTGTGCACGCCTTACAACAATGACTTTTCACTCCTTGTAAAGGGGAAGTTCGTGCTACTTCTTCCGATATTATGATTCGAAACAGACTCTGTCAATGCACTCCTTGCGGAATGTGTGCACACCTTTCATGGCTCAACGAAGAGAAACTGATTGAACCTTATACAAACATTTCACAGTTTCATATACCTAACAACACAACTCATTCATTGATGAAATAGAATAACATAATCATAAACAGTAATGAAAACATGCATTTGAATAAACTTTCCTCTGTTATATTCATTCCAAAAGTAAAAATGGCTACATCTAAGATCAAACAACAACTGAAAATTCATAATTTTCCTACATTGGGCGTACAAAACCTCTATTTATCTCAGAGGGTTCTTAGGGTTCACCCCAACTACTCGTATAATAAAAAACAAAATATAACTGCTACCTTAGTTCAATTACATTCAAGACTAGGAGTGAAAACTCTCAGATCACTCGTGATCATTCAACTTCCAAGTGTTTTATCTTCTTCCATTTTTTCAATCAGCTCCAAAAGATTCGCAGTAAATGCCAACGTTTAACATTCTGAAATGATTCTAAGGCGTTGAGTTGTCCTGCCATGCATGCTCGCTAACTATGCTCATGCATCATACTCCATTGAACAAAAATTCATGGAATCCTGTCCATGAGCTCCTGCACTGACTTTCCATGCTTCTGGATATCAACTTCATTTTCCCAACTAACATATTCTATTGGGTTTCCCTTCCACTTGACCAAATATTCAAAATAGGTCTTCCTCCTGGTCTTTTTTCCAATCCTCTAATCAACGATCTTCTCCATCTGTGGTTTTTTTGCTATAGGCATTTGTTTCTCCCACTTAATCTTCTCTTGATCTTCTGATCCCTTTGTGTCATCTTCCTTGTAAGGGTACATGTCTGAAATGTTAAATATGGATGATATGTCCACATCATCTGGCAGCTCAATCTCATAGGCGTTTGCATCAAACTTCCTTAATATCTTACATGGCGTTATCTTCTCATCTTTAACTTGTTATATGTTCCCCAAGGGAACCTTTCTTTCCTGAGATGTGCCAGAACCTGATATCCTACTTCAAATTGAAGTTCCATGCGATGTTGATTAACCCTGTGATTGTACTCTTGGCTAGATATCTACAACTGTCCTTTGATATGGCTATGTAGATTCTACATTTCTGCAGCAAAATCTTCTGCTCCAGCGCTTCTGATCTCACTCTGTTCCAAGTATCTCAAATTAGATACTCCCCTTGGTTGCATTCCATACAATATTTGGAATGGGCTCTTTCCAATTCTCTTGTTTGGTGAGTCATTGTATGCAAATTCTGCTTGTGGCAGAATCTGATCCCACTGGTTATGATGCTCAGTGACCAGACTCCTCAATAGGTTTCCCAAACTTTTGTTTACCACCTCAGTCTGTCCACCCGTCTAAGGGTGATAAGATGATCTGAAGAAAACATCTGTCCCCAACTTCTTCCATAATGTTCTCTAGAAATGACCAACAAATTTAGAGTCTCTGTCTGAGACAATGCTCCTAGGTAGTCCATTAAGTCTCACAACTTCATTGAAAAACAAATTTGCAACATGTGTTGCATCACTAGTCTTCTGGCATGGGATAAAGTGTGCCATTTTTTAAAATCTATCCACCACCACAAATATGGAATCTCATCCTCTTTGCGTTCTTGTCAATCCCAAAACAAAATCCATGCTTATTGCATCCCAAGGCCTCTCTGGTATTGGCAATGGTTGATACAATCCATTGTTCTGTATTTTACCCTTTGCATGTTGGAAGATTCTACATCTGTTCACAAATTTTATCACTTATGTTCTCATACCTGACCAATAGTATGAACTGCTCAACTATACAAATGTTTTATCATGGCCAAAATGTCCAGCCAATCCTCCACTATGATTTTCCTTCAAAAGGTTATCCCTCATTGAGCATTTTGGTATGCACAACTGATTTCCCTTGAACAAAAAGCCTGCTTGAATCATACAATCTGTCCACTGGCTCTTGTTTCTTAACACAAGATTTGCACATGCTTCGTATGCTTCCTTGAAATCTAGATCATCACAATACATGTCCTCCAGCGATTCAAACCCCAAGGTCTTCACCTGAAACTCCTTCAGAATCAAACATCTCCTGCTTAATGCATCAACAACTTTGTTAGCATTACCAACAATATGTTTTATGACAAAAGTAAAATTTTGCATAAACTCAATCCACTTTGCATGCCTCTGATTCAATTTTTCCTGTCTGGTTATGAATTGTGAAGCTTGGTTGTCGTTATACAAGACAAATTCCTGTGGAACAAGGTAGTCCCTCCATTTCTTCAGGGATTGAATTATGGCATAAAACTCCTTATCATATGTGGAGTATTTTTTCTTAGTCTCATTTAGCTTCTCACTGAAATAGGCAACGAGCCTATTATCCTGGCTCAAAATTTCTCCAATTGCAACTCCACTTGCATCACATCTCACTTGAAATGTCTTTCCAAAATTTGGTAAGACCATAATTGGTTGTTTTGTTATTTTCTTCTTCAGTATATTGAAGCTCCTCTCGGACTCCTCTATCCATTTAAAATACTTGTGCCTCTTTTTCACTATATCCATCATAGGTGCACAAATCCCACTGAAATCTCTAATGAACTTCCTATAGAAACTTGCTAATCCATGGAAGCTTTTTACCTCAAACATACTCCTTGGTGATGGCCATTATTTGATTTCTTTCACCTTCTATAGATCCATCTTTAGTTCATTTGAAGAGATCACAAAACCTAAGTAAATGAGCTCTGTCTTCATAAAAGAGGACTTCTTCAGGTTTATCAACAACTTCTCCTACTATAGTCTCCTCATCACTAGTGTTAGGTGTCTCAAATTCTCCTCTTTAGTCCTGCTAAAGACCAATATATCATCCATATATACAACCATGAAATTGCCAATGAAATATTTCAGTATTTCATTCATCAACCTCATAAAAGTACTCGAGGCATTTGTTAAGACAAATGTCATAACAAGCCACTCATACAAACCTTAATTTGTATTAAAGGTTGTCTTCCACTCATCACCTTCTTTCATTCGTATCTGGTGATATCCACTTTTCAAATCTATCTTAGAAAATAATTTTTCTCCACTTAAACAGTCCATTAAATCATCCATTCTTGGGAAAGGGAATCTATACCTTATGGTGATCTTGTTAATGGATCTTGAGTCTCTACACATTATCCATCCTCCATATTTMTTTGGACTCAACAYAGTTGRAAATAYGMATGGACTCAAGCTCTCTYTGACCAWACCCTTGTCTAAAAWTTYTWGGACTYAGTTCTTTACCTCCTCATTCTCTCAAGGTGTYAGTCTGTATGMTGCTTTGTTTGGWAKACTTACTCCTGGTATCMAATCAATATGATGGTTGATACTTMTGATGGGYRGCAATGAGTTATGCAWCTCATCCACCACTATCTYAGCAAAATTATCCAACAATTYCTGAACTTCTTCAGGTAAATCATCCATTGAAGTAMTTGTAAGGATAAMTCTRGGTTTCCTCACCAYAACAAACTAMATCTCMTRTTCTTTCTTGAMTTCTTTCAGGAGTTCTTTCCTGCTYATGAGAAGTATGCTTGTGTTGGCTTCCTCTTTCACTTTCTTCTCTTCTATTGGCAACAAGATGTGTGTCCTACCATTCTTCTCCAAGGTGTATGTATTCTTCCCCCCATCATGAATGCCATTCCTGTCAAACTTCCATGGTCTTCCCAACAAGATATGACATACATCCATGGGAATTACATCACATAGAATTTCATCTCTATATCCTCCTATCTTAAATTCAACAAGGAATTGTTTAGTAACCATTACCTGGTGTCCTTTCTGCAACCATGAGACTTTGTATGGATTCATATGTGTAGTTGTCTCCAGCTCCAATTTCTCCACCATCTATGTGAATACTAAGTTATCAATGCTCCCATTGTCAATTATCACCTTGCATACTTTGTCTTTAGTCTTGCAAGCTGTCCTGAATAGACTATTCCTATGCACTAACTTTTCAACTTATGCCTTTGGTTTTAAGATAACTTTTCTCAACATCAGGGATGTTCAATCCTCTACTCCTTCTGCCTCAACTTTCCTTCTCTTTGCTTCTGAAATGTGAGCTTGACCTCCTCCTTATTTCTTTTTCTCATGACATTCCCTAGACATGTGCCCTATATTTCCATAGGCATAACACCTTACTTCTCCTCCTCTGCTTCTTCCTCTTCCTCTAGAAGAACTTCTTCCACCACCTTGTCTTCTTCGAGATTTTCCTCCTCTTTCTGAGTGACTGTGCGATTTCTCAATCTCGTCTTTGGATTTATGTGCCTTGTCATGGGAAATTCACTTGTCTTTGTTTGGGGAAGAGATCCTACCTCTTCCGCGTTGGTTTTATTTTATGGCCAATTTCTCCTCTACCTTCAGTGCAAATTGATAAGAATCCTCCACTTTCCTCACTGACATCATGCTGATCTCATCTTGGATTTCATACTTCAGGCCATTTATATACCTGGAATTTTTTTATTCATCCTTCTATCTTTGTCTAGTTTTGATGTTAAGCTTGTAGAACTCCTCTATATACTCTTTAACTGTCATACCCTTCAGTCTCAGTTTCTGCAACTTCCTGAACAGATTGATATGATAATATTTGGGCATGCATTTAGCCTTCAACTTGGATACCATTCTGTCCCAATTATTTATATTATGTTTTCCCTTGCTTCTCCTCTCAGCATGCAATTCATCCCACCACAGTGTTGCATGTCCTTTTAGCTTGGTGGAAACATGTCTCACCATTTTCTCCTCATCGACATCTTCATAGTCAAAATATTTGTCCATGGATCTTATCCAATCCAACATCTCTTCAGCATCCAAATTTCCTTCATAGATTGGGACCTCTATCTTGGCTCTAGCTCCCAATCTAACAACTACTCTCAGAAAGCGTTCTTTGGAAACATTTTACCCTGTAGCTTCTTCAACTTATACTTCTTCACTCTCTGCATTGCTGATGTCTCCAGCATCAGGTGCCCTCCTCTGTGCTGCCTCCATCGCATCTAATCTTGCATGAAGCTCTAACATTTCTCTTTCTACTGTGCGATTGGCCAAAGGTTGCTCCACTTGTCTCCTCGATTGCATTGTGCTGACTATCTCTCACACACAGAGTACACCTTTGAGATCCTTTGTCTCCTCTCCTTTTCCTATTGTATGCAATAAAAAATTTAGCTCTGATACCACTTGATGCAGACCCCCTTCTCTCTTAAGGGATGCTCGACCTCTCGGTCTAGGATTGTTCAAATCCATGAGTTGGATTGACTCTTTGGGAATTTATTAGACCCTAATAATTCTATCCAGGTCCCCTTTTCTCTTCGTACAAGTTCTGTCAAAACTGCGAGCTCTTTCCTGGCCTCTTCGATGAATTCAATTAATAGTCTCTATTAACAGTCGCTATCCCCCCCTTGCTAGGTCCTTTCCTTCATATGACCTCGACTATGTATTCATGTAACACGTGATTGCAGAGAGGCCAAAAGTGGTTTAAGACCACACCACTTTTCTCCCCGCAATTCACTATCAGTCGACGCGTGTCCCTTTTTCAATACCATGGTTTCAATTGTGGTCCGCTCTAAGAAAATTAGAGCTCGATCACCTTTTGGCCCCACAATCAATATTGACCATTGATCTTTTGATCTCGGTCGTACCTCTTGAACAATGGTTGAGATCTATCTCCTTCTCTCTAGTTCACGCCCTCTTAGATCTCCATGATCTGTTGACATGTGGCCCTTTCAAATCAACGGTCGTGATCTGCTTCGTTACTCCAGGATTTGAAGATTTCAATTCTCAAACTTCATGCTCTCCCATAATTATTTTATCCATAGTTCACGATCTATTGATGCATGTTTCCCACAGATTGACGGCTACAAATTTCTTCGGTTCTTTACTCCGAGTCCACAAATTCTTGCCATGTGTCCTCCTCAAATGAACGACTCTAGTATGCTTCAGGACTTCAAAAATTTCTACCAAGACCAGATCAACAGTCCTTAACACCCTTCTCGATCAATGGTCGAGATTCACTTTGGGGATTCAATGCCTTCACACTCTACTTTCCTTCGATGTATTTCGTACCCAGATTTCTAGATCTGACTCCACGCGTCCACCTCAAGTCAAAAATCCTCGTTCACTTCGAGACTTCGGCCTTCGGGAATTTCAACTCATCTACACTCGCTTTCTCCTGGAGTGTTTCAATCAGATTCCATGATCTAACGACGCATGTCTCCCCTTTGATCGAATAGTTTCTATCCAATTCAGCACTTCGTCTCTCTGGGCCTTGGCGATTTCACTTTCTCCTTACTCGCAAAACTTCCAGAGTACTTTCGCACAGAGTTATGGATCTTCTACCACTTGTCCCTCTTGGCGATGGATGGTCCCTGGTCTCTTCGGGACTTCAACAAATCATCACTTCTATGTGCACGCAGAGACTTAACACTCGTGCGATTTACCCAGATCCAACTGTTTGGAATAATCCCGCTCCCTCCTAGATGGATATTAGCCGGTGATTTGTGAAACCTTCAGAACTTTCCTCCCTTTGAATATTTATCTCGCTATCTCTCTTTATCTTTCTCCCTCCTTCTATCCCTTTAACTCTTTATAGAGTTACTTTGACACTTAGTCAAATTTCGGGTCTATGCACTCCTTGTAACAGATTCTTATACAAGAGTTGGGCTCTTGCAGATGAATGTGTATGCCTTAAACCATTCACTTTGCACTCCTTGCAAAGGGGAAGTTCCTGCTACCTCTTCTGAGCTTTTGAGTCGAAACAAACTCTCTCAATGCACTCCTTTTGGACTGTGTGCACACCTTGTACGACTCAACAAAGAGAAAACAATTGAACCTTATACAAACATTTCACAGTTTCATATACCTAACAACACAACTCATTCATTCATGAAATAGAATAACAAAATTGTAAACATTAATGACAACATTCATTTGAATCAACTTTCCCCTGTTATATTCATTCCAAAAGTAAAAATGGCTACAACTATGATAAAAAAACAACTAAAAATTCAAAAATTTTCTACTAACTCACAGCAGCCTCATTTTGGCGTACAAAACCTCTATTTATCTCAGAGGGTTCTTAGGGTACCCCCCAATTACTTGTTTACTCGAAAAAAAAAATCTCACTGCTACCTTAGTTAAGTTACATTCAAGACTAGGAGTGAAAACTCCCAGATCACTCATGATCATTCAACTTCCAAGTGTTTGATCTTCCATTTTTTCAATCAACTCCAAAAGATTCACAGTAAACGCCAACGTTTAAGATTCTGAAATGATTCCAAGGTGTTGAGTTTTCCTGCCATGCGTGCTCGCTGACGATTCTCCTGCATCAACTTGAGCTATCAACATAAGTGTCCATTGGCACAACAAGGCTGACCTCTATATCTCATAATATAATTAATATTAACTAGAATAAATATATTTTACATTAATTATCAATTACATTAAGGTGGGGCCGACCTGTACCCTTTACATTACAATTAGGGTTACATGCAGGTCTGACTCTTGAACAATATAGCAAGGGATCTCATACACCCACTAGTGCTCATCCACTAGGGGCACATCCATTGGGATGTCCATATCTCTGGCTCACTGCATTACACAGAAGAACCATTCTCACTAGTGCTCAACTACTAGGATCACATTCACCTGTGCTCATCCACATGCACATCCACTCAATAGATCTTATTTCCCATTGCATTACACATGAGAGTCATATGGAGTTTCTCATAAATACTTTGCTCAGAGGAGGCTAATAAATCATCTTCATTTATGTCTCATGACGATGCACCCAACACTTTGGTATTTCACAAGTTCACCTTGTGCTCAGCCACATGCATGTCCAACTCTACAAATCTCCTTTCTCATTGTGTTACATAGGATAATCATATGGAGTTATTCTCAACTCTATGTAAGGAGGAGGCCATCTCTACATTCCATATCTATCTCAGAAAGGAACCACACACCCCTCTCAAGGGCTCTCTCTCAGGTTTGTGTCCTGAGGAATGTCTCACATAGCTGCAATCATCAACATTCCCTTCACTTCTTAATGCGCTCTCCGTAGCGTCCTCTTATATATTCTTCCATTCCCTCTTGGGAATGGAAAGAGGATGATCATACATGGGGTTGTTTTTCAATTGAACCCTATATCGATCTATGACATATTTCAAATATGTATCGGCCCTTGAGGTGGTTTCATATTTGTTGAATATATCCCCAAACAATCCAACGATATGGTCTATAAGATTCTTTTTCAAATATTTATTCTAGTCATTCCACTATGTGCTAATGGTGGGCCCGAAGATTTATATATCCTTGTCGTGCAAGGTCCTATAAAAAATATTGTTTCCTGAAAAATGATATCATAACAAGATTAAAATAATATGAAAAATGTAGGTTTCAATCAAATGGAAGGAACTATTTAACATATTAAAAAATACCTGGGATTTGTTGTATCTTCAATGGAATCAAGTTTTAATCCACCAAAAATTTGATGTAGAGTGTTCTCGAGCTTTGAACATGTGTTTCCCCAGGATAATAATGCTGATATGGCTATGAAGAACCAATATCCTCATGAGACTCACCCTGTAGACCCTCATGAGCATGGTCTAGCGTGTGCAGTGGGGGCATCTCATGGGCCCCAAGAGTTTGTCTTCTAAGTCACAGATGAAGAGGCAAATAGCCTCACAGTTATGTGGCTCACACTAGGATGCTATGGGGTTTGTGCATCACTACCACCAAAAATGTCCCCATGACCAGGATGTTCCCCAATCAATGAATGGAAAATTGCCTATATAAAGAAAATGTTAGAGTACTACTCATATAATGGTAAGATACAAAAATTTCATAAATCTATTTATGTCTGAAACAATTTTTTTTTTTTTTAAATTGTGCTTACCCAAAATTGTTTTATATCTTGTCTTAAATTTTCCATTCTTTTTTTTCCCTCCTCTGTAAGTGGCTTAGACTTAGCCAATTCAATGTATTCGATATTTTGTTGTGAGTGGGAAATACCCCCTACGAAATATCATTAATGGTTCTGTAATTCATGCAGAAATGACCTAAAGTCTCCTACTTCTTACCATCATCTCAATCATAAACCCCATTATTCATATATAAATATAAGGTTAAAAAGATCAAGTTACTGTACCTTAGTTTCTGTGTTTGATGTCGATCCTTTAACGTTCGGTCGCTCCTTGACTACAAATCTCCTACTAAAGCTGACCTGCATTCAAAAATAGACAAACAGATAACTCCAAACATGCATATAATCTATGAACTAATGGGTTAGAGATTCTATCAAAATATAATCAATATTAAAAATTAAAAACCTCATATGGGGGGATGCGAAAAGTAATTATTTTATTAATCTCACAAGAGTAACTTATAATAGTGAGATCAACCACTGCTCCTTGAATCTAGTCCTGGGCTCCTCTTCAACTGTGCTCCAACTTCTTTTGTATATGATTCTCTTCACACAATGGTTGCAAAAGGTTGGGGAAAAGGGAATGCAAAATCAGGTAGAGTTTCTTTACAATTATTTTCCTCTCTCCAAATGGGACCCCTACCCCTTATTTTATAGGCTGAAAAGGGCTAGGTATTTGGTTTAATGACCGGATGTAGGCAGTCAAACGGTTTTAGGAAACCTACCCGAAAATTTGTATTCCGTCTGCAACTTTCTATTTTTCGTGCTTTTGTTGGTATATGCAGGCTGTAGTGGATCAACTAGCGTATACACACATGAATTAGTGGAGTAGGGTGAGTGTGCCTTCAAAAAGGGTGTTTTTAAGAAGTTGTTCAGTAGTGGCTTGGCAAAAATGGAAAATGAGATGGCCTGATGCTAGGTAAGCATGTCTGGTGAAAATTAGGGTTATAACAGATGCCCCCTAATGTGTGAGGTCAGAAGAGCATATGATGGCCGAAACACATAATCAATCTTCACCAACATATGAAACAAGTGAGCCCAGGGACCAATGTTCGGGAGGTGCCATCTGCAAAATAACAATTGTCTCACTGAGGTGGGCATACACATGCTCGAGATGAAATAAAATCATGGCTTCCAATCAAATACACTGCAGATCCATGTCATATAACTATATAAAGTGTAGCTATAAGAAATACACAACAGATCTACATCTCGAAATCAAAAAGATATACATGTATAGTATCACCCCCCAGAAGCTAATAGGCCCTGATGGCTGGAGATGAGACCTTCAGAGCTCGAGCAAGAACTTCAAAATCTTCACAAATTGGGTAAGAGTGTAATATGAGTGTATGGCTTCACTACCCAAAGGTCTTCGACAGCTTGTCAGGAATGGACTAGAGGATCGTGATGATCAGGTTGAGGGCTTCATTGATTTCGAACAAAGACTTGATTGGACTTTCGGGATGGTCGGGCATGAGGGAAAGTGAAAAACTGCAGAGGGGCTGACTCAAGCTTGGTAAAAACTTCCCTTGGACAATAACACAACAAAATATGAGACTCAGGCAACATGGAATTTGACATAAGTCTATGATGTAGGAGACAACACAAACTCTCCAAATGTTTGGAAGAATTACCAAATGGAGGAGGACACAACTCTATGTAGCGAGAAAAACTTCCTAAGGTCAAGTTAAATCCCAAAGATTGACGAACAAATGGAAGGATGTGCTTTGTCCAAGGGTGACTCATTGTGCTGCCAACAAAAAGAAAATACTTTTCCCTTCCTCTTTTTGGGGTATATTTGATTTTTTTGTCTTTTTCAATAATTTTGGAAATCTTGAAAAAGAATAAAAGAATGCTACGTTACAAAGGAGGATCGAGTGTCGCAGACATACTAGTTCCAAACATAAGGAACACATGGATGCTTAGAGAAAAAAGATAAATGCAGGAAAAGGACACTCAGGAAAAATCCTCCGTGGGCCAAGGTGTCAAGATGCAGAGGCAAAGTGATACAGGGCTTGCGTATAAGGCATGCTTTAGATGGTTTAGTTGAGGGCAACATGGAGCCAGCATTAGACCAAAGACGCAGGTATGTAAATGCGATTAATAAGACACAATGGTAATTTCCTTTGATGTGGTTTTAATGAGCCTAGAGAAGGTAAAATCGATAGTTTTTCATATTTAGAGAGTCTGAAAAAATGTAAAAGGAGACTCCATTGGGGTACCTTTTTCGAAGGTAGTCTAGTTGGTTCAAAAAAGGGGTAAACTAGCACCGAAAATACATCTATTCAAAACCATTTTAACGAGTGTGATAAAAACGAGATCACTCGATAATCTTTTCATTTTTAAGGAGTCTAAAAAGAGATTAACTATGGACTCCGTCAACAATGTTCTTTTGGACCATTTTAACGAGTGTGAAGGAATAAGGTCACTCGACGATCTTTTCAATTTTAGGGAGTCTGACAAGAGATTAACTATGGACTCCGTGGGGGTTCCTTTTTCATAAATTTAGTCTCTCAGGCCTGAAAAAGGGTTAAAATGGTACCTGAGAATACTCTTCTAGAGAACCAAGGCTCCTAGAGTATACCTTTTCTCGTACAGTTTACCATCCGTACTGAAAAAGGGGTAAACTACCACTGGAAAGACGTGCCTTCAAATTTCATTTTAGCAAGCGTGAAGGTCGACAAGATCGCTCGACAATCTTTTCATTTTTAGAGGGTCTGAAAAGGGCTTAAAAGAAGACCCATTGTGTTTTGGGAGTCCTAAGGGTGAGGTCAAGTGAGATAATGAATCGTGAAAATGAGGTTCATACTCATAATCAGGCAAAACTAAAAAGGACTCCCCAGCCTATAGTCATTAGTGACAACATGGACACCAAAATGCAACCAGGATCTACCTAGGGCACCCATGTACAAGTAGGCTCTACCACCAAATTACGAAACTTCTAGAGAAAAAAGAGGGTTCTACGTTGCAATTTAGGGTGATCGATCCTATGGCAAAGAGAAAAAGACATCGAGGTGCAACCAGGGGAAGTGGAAATCTATCTAACATGCACAAAGTTGAAAAAATGACTTTTCACCAAAAGACCTTTTAAATGACCCAAATTGCCAAAAAATTCCAAATACCTAGAGTAACACTTATTGTAACATTCCCTTAGAAACTCTTGAACCATATAAAATGATTTTCAGATTAGAACAAATGACAAAGGGGTCCAAAAAATGAAAAAAAGTGGCCAAAAAGTCTATAAATAGAAGTTGGCAGCTCATTATCACCATTGCTAATTGAGAAATTGAATAAAATCCAAAAATACCCCTTTGTGAAAAGAGTTGATTCCAGGAGGCTCAGTGGACGAAATGAACTTCCGCTTGGACCAAGTAAGTAAATACTAACCGCTCTTGCAATTCAATTTTTCTTTTATGCATTTAAATTTGTTTTTTGGAGGGGTGTCGACCTTTAAAAAGGTCGGTCCTACGTATACATAGGTTGTCCTATGACAGCCTGCGTGTGCACACGAGTAGGAGAAAAACTGCACGCATGCACACGTGACTGTGCACACTACAACCCACGTGTACCCTCCATTTTGTGGAAATTGTTTTTAAAAAATGAAAGATTTAACCCTTCTGAACTTTGTCTATTACAAGATGTATGTTCACCGGAGAGAGATAAAGAGAGCATGAGGACATTGATCTTTTGGTCGACAAGGACCCTGATGCTCTTGCCGAATTGTTGCAATGTGGTTTGTTAAATGTTTTCCATTGTCCTTTCACATGGGCACAACCTAGGCTACTGAATGCCTTGGTTGATTATTGGCATCCTGGCACAGAGGCCTTCATGCTTGAGGGATAGTCGTTGACTCCAACGACTGAGGATATCTACTTTCTGACTGGCCTCTCAAGGAGAGGGGAACCAATCAATTTTCTCACTTTTCCCTCCAAGCATCACAAGATATCGGAGTTGATTGGACTCCATTGTGAATTTGACACAGAAAAAATGGGCACACAGGTGCCGATAAGAAATATTTCAAACTTATCATTGAAAGTGATAGTGTTTCTCATTGGGCAGATTACTGGGTCTACATCTTTGCATCAGGCTTCCCGGGCACACATGAATTATGCGGTTCAATGCTTAAATGCACAATATTTTGAATGGAGGAACACATTACTGGATTGTATGAAGAGGAAGCTAACAAAGTGTCGAATGTGGAGACATAGAAACTTTGGGTTTGGGACTATTCTTTGTGCTTTATTATTCTTCGAGAGTGCCTAGTTTTAGTCCTAGAGAGACGATACGAGGGCACCAGGCCTCTCACCCCGCGCTATGCATATGGGTGGTGTTGTTTCCATGAAAGGGGGGAGGAAAGACTATTGAGGCCTTCGACGACAAGTTCTTTTCTTGGTGGGCATGACAGTTTCCAGCCATACAGGACTACCCCTATGCCAGGATCAACTTCTCTAGAGATCTTGAGATGATGGTACCTCCCAGAGAGGAGCAAGGAGAAATGGGTAAGTTTGTTTTTTGTTTTCTGAAGTTAATTAATTTTTTTTTTTGTCTTATATATCATCTTTTTTTGTATACCAGAGTATCTGACACATATACCTTTGTTATGTGCAGACGTGGGGCCAATGCATCCATTGGACTTTTCGAGGACTAGGCGATGTCCTCGACCAGAGGCAGGACTATCTTCGGCCGGTGGACTAGCAATAACAGAGGGAACTCCATCCAGAGAGGCTAATAGAGTATTGAGATGGGTAGAGCGAAACCTCACCGCGCTAACTCGAATAGTCCCCATGGCGGAGATTGAGGATCTCCCACTGTCTGTGCAGACTCACGTTGTTGGGGTACCACACACCTCGGTCCAGTTTTCTTGGCTTCTAGCTAACGTCGTTGTTCACTATGACAGGGCGCACATGCCCCACCCTTAGCTTAGACTAGACTTCTTATGCCAAGGGCACATTTTTTATATTTTTGAGGGCATAAGTCCCGTGACTCTTTACTAAACACATATTTTTTGAGGCACTCACGCCTGCTTATGTACTCTGACACTTTGCGATATATATATGTGTATTTACATCTTTTGGTGTTTTATGGATTACATTTATTTTTGAATGTATTTACATGTATGCAAGATGACAATCTAATATATGATTAGCTAGAGTATCTGTAACTTGATTTAATCTCCTAGGAACATGGATATATGTAATGTAATCAAAGCTTTGTTCTAAGAGACACACCCTAAGGAACCGTTGATGTAGAGTAGGATCATGAACATGGTAAACTCCATTTAACTGAGACACAACCAGCTAAGTATCTAAATAGACCCGGAGGTGAGAGATACCAAGAGACAAATCATCATGAAGAAACTCAAGAACTGCATTGTATTCAGCGACATTGTTTGTGGTGTCGCCTAAATAGATACCTCCTGAAGATAGAAACTAGCCCTGAGGTGTAAAAGTCACCCAAGATGTGGAAGCAAGCCTCTGAGTGTGTTGGCTAGTTCCATCTGCGAACCCAACAAACACCTCTGATTCACTTGAAATCTGCCACAGTGAAAAAGATAACATAAAAAATGAGACGTCCATAAAACTAAAAGACAAAACTAAAAGTAATAGTAGAAAGACTATACATATGTTACAAAACGCCACCCAAGGCGATCCAACTATGAGTAATACTTCTTGAGGTAGAGCCCATTTCTAGGCTCTGCTAAAACATTTCCCTCAAAGTACACCAGATGATAAGCGCCCTTCTGTAGTACTTCTTTTATGATTAAAGGTCCGAACCACATGGGTTTGAACTTGCCTACCCCCAGGGGGTCCTTATCTTGGTCATAGACCAGGACAAGGTCACCTTTAGAAAAAATCCACAGATGAATGGACCGATCATACTGGCACTTGAATTTTTACTTGTGATCCTTGTTAGACAAGGCCACATCATGACTCTTCTCATTGAGCTGCTCGAGGTATAGTAAACACTCTTCAAGTGGTGAAGCGTATGAAAATAATTGTACTGCAAATTTTAAAGATGGGATTTGGCACTCTATGGGAAAGACTTCTTCCATCCCATATATGAGTTGAAAAGGTGAGAAACCAGTTGCAGTCTTAACAGACGTTCAGTAAGCCCATAATGCTGAGTATAACATCAAATGCCAATTTGACTTGGTTGAATTGATCCTTCGTTGTAGAATGGTCTTAAGAGATTTATTTACAGCTTCCGATTGACCATTCGCTTGTGGGTAGTAGGGTGATGAATGTTATTGCTGCAACCCAATATTTGACATTAACTCGGTCATCATTTTGTTTTGAAAGTGACTTCCATGGTCAATGATAATCTCTCTCGGGACACTGAACCTTGCTATTATCCGGTTGAACAAAAAGAGAGTTGTTGTCTCCCCGTCATCTTTGAACATTGGCATAGCTTTGACCCACTTGGTGAAGTTGTATACTGCTACAATGATATAACAGTGCCCCCTTGCTAAAGGGGGGTTGCATGTAGTGTAATCAATCCCCCATTTATTGAAGGGATCAATGGTAATAACAGGAAACATGGGAGCGGGGTGTGCCCTCATCTTTCAAGAGAAGATCTGACACAGGTGGCACTTCTTGACCCATTCAAAACAATATTTGATTAATTTCAGCCATAAGTAACCAACTCGTAGAATCTTTTGGGTTGTTGCCAACTCAGAAAAATGACCGCCACATGCTCTATTGTGGCAATCATTAAGAACGATTTCCGCTTCTTCATGAGTGAGACATCGACATAGGATGCAGTCGACACCTCGACAATACAAAGTGTCCTCGAGTATGAGATATTTATTGACCTAATGGCGTTTACGATGACTCTCATCATGAGAAGCAGAGGCATGAAACTTCAAATTCTAGAGATAGACAAGCACATCTCTATACCAGGGGTTGAAAGAAGAGATAAAAAACATGTCTCCTTCGATAGGCAACTCGTCGAGTATAACATCACCTGATTCAACCGAAAGGTCCGATATGAGTTCCGTGAAGACCAACGAATTTTTGGATTTGGCCGAAACAAAATCCAAGTTGAACTCCTGGAGGACAACAATCCATCTACTGATATTTCCATCGATGACGCGTCGTGTCAATACATATTGAAATGGATTCACAACATCAATGACGGTGGTCTTGTGAAACAAAGTGTAATGATAGAACCATTGGACAACATGGACTGCTGCCAACGCAATTTTTTCAATGTGGGAATAATTGAGTTCCGGTCCAACTAGGCCTCGGCTCAGGTAATAAATCACTTATTCTGAGAGAAAATCATTCTCCTGAACTAAGACAATATAGATGGTCAAGTCCGCAACGACCAAGTAAAATAAGAAATATTTATTATAATTGGGTGGCCGAAGCAGAGGGGTATATGTGAGGGCGCGTTTCAATGCTGCGAAAGAGAATTGAGCGGCTTCGTCCCAATGAAAAGGAACGTCCTTCTTCAATAAATGCATAAAACCCTTTGTGATCTCGGCATAGTTTGCAATGAAATGCCGTAATTTTTTTTCTTTTCCTTGCAAACTTTGAAGCTGAGGGATGGTGCACGACAGAGGCAACTGAACTATTGCCTCAACCTTTAGAGGATCGGCCATGATCCTTGTTGTTGAAACTATGAAACCTAGTAGACGACCTAATGTGACAAAAAAATTGCGCTTGTTTGGTTTCAAGCGGATTCGGTAGTAGCAACATCGTTCAAGGATAAGTCAGAGGTATGCCGGATGATCAACTATCTTGCGAGATCGTGACTCTAAATCATTGAGATAAGCATTGACTATGTTTTTGAGGTCGTAGAAAGAAAAATACATGGCCCGTTGAAACATAGCTCCAACATTTTTCAGACCAAAAGGCATCTTTTGATAAGTGAATGTACCCCACAGACAAATGAAAGCGGTTTTGCATTGGTCTTCGGGTTTGATCTGTATTTGATTGTATCCCGAAAAACCATCCATGAAAGAAAAGGCTTCACAACCTATGCATTCATCGACTATTTGGTCAATAAATGGCGTGGGGAAATTATCTTTTGGGTAGGCCTTGTTCAGATCATGAAATTCCATACATACGCGAATCGTACCCTATTTTTTATTGACTAGCATGAGATTCGACACCCATTGAGTCAATTGGATGGGGTAGATGAAACCAGCTTTAAGTAGTTTCTCTCCTTCAACCTTAATAGCTGCTACTTTCTTAGGATTGACCAGACAAAGCTTCTGTCAGACTGGCTTAATATCGGGATAAGTCATGATTTCATGTTTGACGATTATTCAATCTATGAATGGGAATTCCACGTAAGACCGGGAAAACACGTCGCATACTTCTTTAAATAAATTCATGTACATTTGAATCTCCTCGGGGGAGAAGTCTGCTCCGACGAAGATATTCTCCACGATGCCTGGGGTTCTGGAGATGTCAATAGGTATTTTTTCAGCTATTGTTTCCATATTTCCTTTGGCGTAAACTGCGTGCGTTGACAAAGGATTGATAGGACTAGCTTTATCTCTATTCATGGTCAGAGTGAATTCTCCTGCTTCAATTCGTCTTAACTCTGGGTGGAAGTAAGATCTATGATGAAGATCATCCTAGGGTCTATCTAGACTAGTCATTGCCTCAATAATTTCCTCGTTTGAGGGAAGGACTAAGTCTAAAGAATCTATATCAGCAAGGGAACCTTGAGCCCAAATAGGCTCGAGAACTAGATATAACTCTTGTGCAAGAGTTGGGTTGGGGTTGGTAGAATCTTGTTGAATAATCGAGTATGCAACTTCTGTCATGGATAGAGGCATGGCCATGCCATGGTGCTCTATCCCTTCCAATGTAGATGATGGGAAAGGAAGAGTCCATGGATAATTAAAGTACGTTGTGCGAAACTACGAGAGTTGAAAAATTTCACCCCAAGGCTAGTCGGGGACAACTGACATGAAATGGAGATTGCATGTCAGAGATGAGTAATTGAAAGTACCCATCAAAGGTGGGAACAAACCAACCCCTACGTTGACAATGCCGGGTTGAGGATTATCAATCACCAGGGCCGTGGAGACTCCAGATGAAGGGTCAGGACAAGAGAAGGATAATTGATCAATGGTCACGATCCAACCCTCGTGTGGAAACAACATGACTCAAAAAATTGTCGTGACCAATGATTTCATAGCATAGGTCCAAATCCTTCCTAACAAGAGATTGTAGTTGAGAGATGCAATGACCACTTCGACTTCGACGCACATAGTTTTCCCCCGAAATTGCATGGGGAAGTAGGGGATGATCCCATGTGGCCGGAAATAATGATTTTCAAAAGTCGTAAGAAGAGAAGGTGACAGAGACAAAACAGGTTGGCCGATGGCCTTCCAACATGCTAAAGACATCACACAAGTCAAGGCACCCTCATCAACCACTGTGTGGAAAATGTTTCGGGTAAAAGTTTTCGTGGTGTAAGCCACTACTATCTAAAAAGATACGTGGTACGGAAGATGAGGTTTTAAGTCGGTCGTATCAAGCATGATCATTCTTAGATTACAAGTCTCAACAGATCCTAAGGTAGCTAACAAATCCTTTCTCTGGGAAGGGAAACTCTAGAGGACTTCCAAAGCAGACATTGCACAAGGGGTTTGTGAAAAATCCTCCACCATAGAGTAGTTCTGGGCGGCCCTCACGTTCAAATTGTGAGAATCTTTCTTGAATGCACCTTTTAGGATGCATGTCGTTGTTTCTCTCAATGTCTTCTCAATTTGGAGAGGAAGAGGTGGGTTTTCAACTTATTTACTCTTCTCAAAGGTGCTTGGCATTCCGTAGTCGCATGTCCTAGTTTCTATGTCAATGTTACCTTTCATCATGTATACATTCATGGATGAAGGATTACTCGAAGATGGGGGGATCCCTGACTGCCCCCCTCGGTGCTCAAAGAGGCTTGGGTTAGGTTTTTCCCATGTGGAAACAGGTTCGTTAACAAAACATGCGATTGTTGTGCCGATAATTTCTGGGCCTTCGCATGCTGAGGGCATTGATGTGTCAGGTGGTCCTCCTTGCAAAGATTACAAGGATACTTGGACTTATTCTTTTCAGTGTCACCCCCACCAACATTATCGGTGGGTTTCTTGTCCCCCTTACCCTTCTTTCATTGTTTCTTCTTTCCGTTAGGCTATTGGGTGGCCTTTGGGTTTGTCGTTTACACACTGTGTACATCCGACTTTTGGGTAGGGGGAACACCTGTACCAGTGGTCTGGATAGAAATTATCTACTATATCGACAATTGTTGCAATTGATTTGACAATGGATCAGTGGGCATCATTTTTGCTAAACCAATAATGTCGTCGGCATGTGGTCTAGACCTTTGTCTGGTCTTTTCAAGTATTGACCTTGGTGTATCTGACAAAATTTCGTAGAGTAAACCAGACTGAGAGTAAATCAGCTCTAGTTGTTGGGCTCTCATTATTGTGTCTTCCTCAGAAAACACCCTGGATGTTGCGACATCTTTAGATAATTGGGGTATTAAGACTTAAGGAAAAACTCTAGCAGGAATGTTGGTGGGACTGTCACTTTTATGAATCTCTTTTGGCGTCTCCATTATTGAATGTGATCTGAGATATGGGCCGCTTTTGTCAGTTCGAAGTTGGACAACAATTCAATGTCGGCGTCGTATCTCATAGGTAATTGGAAATGGTTTAAGAAATCCATTTCCAATTCTCCGAAGGAAGAATATCGTGAGTGGTCGAGCTTGATGTACCATTTTTCATCACTCCCTATGAGAGTGTGTTGAAACAATCGAAACAGAAAGGAGTTATCTCTCAAAGAGTTGGATGAGCACCATAAGTGGAAGGTAGTCACGTGATTACTAGGATATTCATTAGGATTGGCTTCAAATTTTGGAATGTCTGAAGGAAACTTGGTCGACATAGGAGGCCAACTCGGATCGTGGCAGATGGGGTCGTTTAATAACCTTGTAAAGTCTGGAAAATGTAGGGTTTCCAGAAACGGTAGTTTGGGTTGTGGATTGTAACCAGGGAAAAAGGAGCCTGGATTTTGGTTGGCACTAGGTTGCCAGGAAAAGTTTGGTTGTTGGTCAGGGATCTGGTAATAAACATGGTTGTGACCAACGTATGGATTATGTGCTTGTTGAGACGTAATCGACTGATTCTCGTAATAGGACATAAAGGGATGGGCATGCATTGCATTACAAGGATTTTGGTAAGGTTTTCCCCGTGCCGATCCGACAGGAATAGGTGTTGAGCGTTGCCCGGGGTTCCATTGGGTATGCAAAGGTTTGTTCCTGATCGACATCCTTGACAAGGGACCTGGTCCTTGCCATGGATTCCAAGGTCCTTGTGAGGAAGGAATTCCTAAGTGTTCCCCCTGTGTAGGAATAGTACCCTGTACAGGATGTTGTTGTCCATAACTGGGGTTGCCCCCTACTGAGATGACAGTTGACGAGAAAGCGTTGTGACCAAATGCATTGATCAAAGAGAACGGTGTCGAACCAATGAACATGTTATAAGAAGGGAGTGCTTGACTACTTGCTCCAAACGAGTTTACGTTTGGCCCAGCGGAGTGTTGATGAACACCACCGAGCGAAGGGGACGAAGGAGGTATATGAACCCTGACGTAAGGGAAAGCAATAAAGGGAGATGAAGTGCCCCTCATAGATCCCTGTAGAGGAGCGTTGGAACTCCCTGCCCCTAGACCTAAATTTTGTATATTGGAGAAGGAAAGTACAGTACTCGTACCGAAGCTAGGAATCTCGTATGAGAACAGAGGGCCTATCGCACTCTGGATAAACGGGGCGGTGATCGCCACCATAGACAGAATCATACCGTTTCCTGAGGTAGAAGCATTCGAGACCAGATTGGCTCGGACTGGCGATGGTTGGTTAGGAGGTGGACCACCCCTTGTAGTGACAGTCATGGAGGGAATATGAGTATTCCCAGAAGAAGTAGCAGTGTTTGGCTCCATTGATGCTTGAGACACTATCAGGCGCTTGTAAGGATAAACCTGTATGACGATGACCGTTGATATATTAGTGTTTGGAGGTTCATACAGACCAAGAGCTTCCACTCCAATTTCTGAAATGGTTTGCTCCTCCAAAATCAATTGTCCTTCTCTCGAAGATGGGTCGGGCACAGTTAGAATCGATTAGTTAGGAGACCAGTGGCAGGCCCAAAATCCTTCGCGACCGGTGGAACTCCTGATCCTCCACTGTGTGAGAATATCAAAGACACATTAGGGATATCTATAATCATTTGAAAACCAACATGCAATAGAAAAAGTACCTATGAGATAAAACAAGAAGTCACTAGCTAGTTGGAAGAACAATTACAACAACCAACACTAGAGCAACTTACCTGAAGTGAAACTCGAATACGGAATCACCCTCTGGATATACTCTGTAAATAATGGCTTGATGTCTGTCTTAGGTATCGTGGTATACCCCCGCATTCACCTGTGTAAGTCACTAGAATGATAGGCAACTAGGTTTCCAGTGCGCAAACAATCATCAGGAAGGTACAGTTGACAGTTGGGTGGACCGCAATGAGAAGGGTATCAAGCCCAAATCCTATCAAGGGTATCAAAAGAAAGTGTTCTGGAAGATGAATGAGGACCTTGAACAGATTCAAGACCCACAAAACTCTGTGGCAAATGCAATCAACGAAATCCCAAGATAATCCCTCTATATGCATTCCCCACTACTCTTGGTTCGACTTTGGATGGGTTATTTCGGCTACCTTTCTGCACGCAACCTCGTGTTTAGACCCTGTGTTATAGGGGGGTCCCGGATAACTTTCACGATACTGGACTTTTAACACTCCCTAGCATAGACTCTTATGTTTGTTTTTGCAACCTTGAAGAGTTTCCTCTCCAATCCTAAATCAAGGCTTTAGCCTAGACTAGTTGATGGACCCTACAAACATAAAGTCTAGTTGATTTTAATTAATCGTTAATTTTAGTGGCTGTCTTAATTCAAAGGGAATGAAAGTGAAACCAATGATGTTTTTTAGAGACAAAAGAGAAGAGCATATAATGAGACTGGAAACAAATTACTTCTTCACAAATTCAAATTCTTTAACCAACTTTTGAAACTTTTTTTCTAAGATCTTTTAACAGAAAACTCAAAACAAGATTTCACTTGACTACAAGCTACTTATTTTCCTAATTCAATTAGCCAAGAACTTACGAAAGCAATCTTTTTCCTGATGATTAATGCAAACAACCAACTACTTACCCAAAGCAAGAAATACAATATTTGGTTTTTATTGTTTAATGCTTAAAAAGAAAAAAAAGAAAAATGACGAAAGGCAAAGACCAAGAAATGACTTCTGGCCTAAGCACAAATGGCAAAGAGTTATTGAAAATAACACATAAGCTAATGAAGTAGACTCTCAAACTTGTCTAAAAACCCTATTATAGAAAAACAGAGGAAAAATTTTAATGAAAAAGAAAGCTATGATTTAATCAAACCTAAGCTACAGACTACTATGACAGAGACCCTGATTAGGTCAAGAAAATCCTTGAGAGGTGTGACCCCTGACAGGGAAGAGGATGATTGCCTTTTCTAAAAAAACAATTTCTCAATAGGTACGCTACTGATAGTTCAACAACCAGTGGATGTACGTGGGTTGTGCAAGTTCAGGGCATGTGTGCATGTGTGCAGGTCGACTACAGGTCACATACACCTCTACAACTTCTCAAAAGTTGAAAAAAAAGAAATCAAGCACTGACATGGAGTACTAGTACTGAGAACCAGAATCCCTTGAAGACACAGAAACTTACTTTGATAGAAAAAGATGCAAGGAAACTTTGTTAAAACCAAGCTAATCTAAGGTTATACCTAGGCTATAGACTGCAAAAACAGAGACCAGAACTAGATCTAGAAAACCCCTGAGAAGGATCACTTCTGACAAGGAAGAGGATGACTGCCTCTCTTTAAAAAAAGAAAATTCTGGACTCAGACACACTATTGATCTTTCAACAACCAACATATGTACGCACGCTGTGTGAAGTCATGGCGCATGTATATGTGTGCAAGGCTTCTACAGGCTGCGTATGCCTATGTAGCTTCCCAGAAAATAAAAAATAAGTCAAGTGAAGAAAGCACAGAGTACTGGTATGAAAGACCCGAATCCCTACTAGCTCATACTCTTGCAGAAACTCAGAAAAAAGGTAATAAAACCAATTTAAAACACCCAAAAAGTATCCCCAAAAACCCTAGAGATCTCCCCAGTATGGTCACCAATTTTGTTGTGAGTGGGAAATCCCCCCTATGGACTAGCATTAAGGGTTCTGTAATGCATGCAGAAATGACCTAAAGTCCCCTACTTCTTACCATCATCCCAATCATAAACCCCATTATTCATATGTAAATATAAGGTTAAACAGATCAAGTTATTGTACCTTAGTTTCCATGTTTGGTGTCGATACTTTAACGTTCGGTCGCTCCGTAACTGCAAATCTCCTCCCAAAGCTGACCTGCATTCACAAATAGACAAACAGAGAAATCCAAACATGCATATAATCTATGAACTAATGGGTTAGCGATTCTATCAAAATATAATCAATATTAAACATTAAAAACCTCATATGGTGGGACGGGAAAAATACTTCTTGTATTAATATCACAAGAGTAACTCACAATAGTGAGATCGGTCACTACTCCTCGAATTTGGTCTTGGGCTCCTCTTCAACTGTGCTCCAACTTCTTTTTTATATGCTTCTCTTCACACAATTGTTGCAAAAGGTTGGGGCAAAGGGAATGCAAAATTGGGTAGAGTTTCTTTACAATTATTTTCCTCTCTCCAAATGAGACCCCTACCCCTTCTTTTATAGGCTTAAAAGGGCTAGGTATTTGGTTGAATGACTAGATGTAGGAGGTCAAACGGTTTTAGGAAACCTACCCAGAAATTTGTATTTCTTTTGCAACTTTCTATTTTTCGTTCTCTTGTAGGTATACGCAGGTTGTAGTGGATCATCTAGTGTATACACACGTGCAATAGTGGAGCAGGGTGCGTGTGCCTTCAAAAAGGGTGTTTTTAAGAAGTTGTTCAGTAGTGGCTTGGAAAAAATGGAAAATGAGATGTCCTGATGCCAGGTAAGCATGTCTGGTGCAAATTAGGGTTATAACATATTTACCTTTTTCAAAGCCTTTTTAATTGTTTTCACCGGGTTGACGAAATAATATATTTCATTCAAAAAATCATCCTGCTTCGACAATATGCTTGTCTACATCAATAAATAAACATGTTAATTAAATTATTCTAAGAAATATTTGATATGAAATTCATTGTTATACCTGCTCTGAGCTAGCCAGTGCCTTCCCATGATCACCCTGCCACATTATAAGATGTATGAAAATTTATAATGTTATAAGACAATAATATACAAAGCATGCGATATTCAATTTTATGTTTCAGATATAAAAAGGAAAACATTAATTACAGGTTTGATATACTGGTAGAAATGTTTACCCCCATAATAGCAGTGCTTCCATCGATTCGATTCAAATCATAATCGATCAACAAATATTCCCCTATGGCTATTGTTTTCACTGCACATACGAATATTTGATTTCCTTATGCCCCTCAAATATACAATTGGGTTTCTTTCTTGTTGTCACTGGTCTTGTATTGTTAATAATTCCTTCAATATTTCCTGACGCCTTTGTCCTTCCATCAATATACATTGTCGCTACTTTATTGTGATCATTGTCTTTTAGTTGTATGTAATTTGTAGTGACTACATATCTATGCATACTTGGCATATATCAGACCAAACTCAACCAATATCCATAGTTGTAGCATGGTTCGACATACTCCATCAACTCAACAAGTCCTCCATCTTTCACCTTTATGCCATCCATGGAAAATAGGCCCAGACCATGTATGGACGATGGAGCAATGTGATAAATCCTCTCAATGACACATAAGTCAATGTACAACTAAGGAAGTTCATCGGGTACCCATGGTATCAATAGATGTTTGTACCTCAAAGGAACCTCGACGTCACCTATTCTCTCATTTTCATATGAACATGAACCTCCTTTAGTAAGAAATAATTCTATGTGCCTACACAATTTTTTTCTGACCTTTTCACCTCTAGTTGACCTTTCTCTTTTAGATGTGTTGGATGTCGTAACACTTTCCCCCCTCCCTCAAGAAATTCCCTCACTCGAGGATGATAGGTACCTATTTATTTGTACCTACACACAATCGAACGAGAAAATGTAGTTAGCGATGATGGGATTGAAATGGAAATGGAAATGGTAAGAACAAAGCGCCCTGTATCTTGTTTATTTCCTTGACTGAATGTAATGGATGGCCAAATGGGTTATTATCACTTGTTGGGTTTGAACATTTGATGTAGAATATAGTTTTCTGACAATGTTATTGGGAATTATCCTTGGCACAAAAACCAATTAAACCGAGTAGTGAAACAAGATTTGCACAAAGCCATTTCTTCATGGTAATGAATTCAAATTGGAGAAGCTTGATTTTAGGTCGATAGTAATTGAAGATGTTGGTTGTGGAGCCTGATTATCTTCCTAATTCATATGCAGGTCAAACAAACTACAAGATACACAATTCATGCCTCCCTCGGCCATGAGGGGGCCAATTTTTTTTTTTTTTTTTTTCAATTCAAATATTGTAATGTCGTAGTCAATCTGGACTATTCATTATAAGGTCACAGATCTGACGATAGAAGTTATGTTAGGGTGTTTTCCCTAGAAGGAAACCCTATTTTATGAGGGAATTTTATTGTGGCTATGTATTATTGTGAATATTGTATTCTGAGAGAGGAGACAGTGAGATAAAGAAGAGGAAGCTACAACGAGTGTGTTGTAGGTTGTATCCCTTCATTTTGCTAGATAATAAAAAGGAAGGACCTAGAAATTTCTCTAGTGGATGTAGCCCACACTGGGTGAACCACATATATTTGCGTCTCTATTTTATTGTGTATGTTATGTGTTTATTTACGCATTTGTTTTATTTTATTGTTCCGCGATCCTATTTTTAATATAACTGGTATCAAGGTGAAAGGTAACTCATAGGAAAAGAGGTTTCCTAGATCGAGTAGGAGCAATGGTGGAAGGGTGAAGGTTTAAGGTTGAGAAATTTAATGGCCAAAACTACCAGCTATGGAAGATGAAAATGGAAGATTATTTATATCAAAAGGATCTATTCCTACCAATGCGAAGAATGGAAAAGAAGTCGATGGCCATGAAGGATGGAGAATGGGAGGTTCTTGATAGAAAGGCACTGGGAATGATATGGCTGAGCTTGGTAGCATCGTTGGTTTCAATATTTCAAAATAAAAGACAACGAAGGATCTGATGGATGCATTGGATAAACTGTATGAAAAAACCTCAGCATCCAATAAGGTATTTATAATGAACGATTATTTAATATGAATATGGAAGAAGGTGGGTCTTTCGCTGATCATTTAAAAGAATTTAATATGATTACTAATCAACTAAGTGATGTAAAAGTGGATTTTGATGATGAGGTTAGGGCTCTTCTAATATTGTGCCCATTTCCAAAAAGTTGGAACGACTTGGTCACGGATATAAGTAACTCTATATCTGGTTCAAACACTTTGAAATTTGATGATGTTGTTGGTGTTATCCTTAGCAAGGAAATGCGACGAAAAAGCACATGTGAGACATCAGGTAATGTGTTGACTGTGGGGAACAGGAGAAGAAAAAAGGATAGAGGAAAGGGCTCATGGAACCACGAGAATTTAGGAAGGACATATCCAGATCCAGAATAGGAAAGATAGAGTGTTGTAATTATGGGAAGAAATGAGGACATATGAATAAACATTGTAGAGCTCCAAAGAAACAAAGAGATGGACAACAAGAAAAAAATCATGAAGCAAATGTAATAGGTGATGTGTTACAAGATGCTTTGATTTTTTCTGTAGATAATATTTCTGATTCTTGGGTAGTAGATTCAGGGGCTTCATTTCATGCCCACCCTATAGGAAACATTTTCAAGATTATGCTCAAGGATATTTTGGACATGTTCATTTGGGTGATGATGCACCATGAAAAATTGTTGGAATGGGCAAGGTACAAATAAATAAAAAGAATGGAAACCAATGGTTGTTGGAAGGGGTAAGACATGCTCTAGCTCTAAGGAAAAGTCAAATTTCAATAGGGTATTTGGAAAGTGAAGGTTTTATATCTACATTTACAGATAAGGCGTAGAAGGTCACCAAATGATCATCGTTGATAGTAAAATGAGAGAAGGTAGGTACATTGTATTTATGTACTGGTAATACTGAATATTATATCTCTTTAGATTCTACATGAGTGGATACAACACTTTGGCATCATAGGCTTGGACACATGAGTGAGAAGGGGATGCAGATACTTCACAAAATAAATTTGTTGCCAGATCTTAAAAAAATTGATTTGGATTTCTACGAGCATTGTGTTTATGGAAAACATAAGAGTCAGATTTATCATAGTTGGGAAGGAAAACAAGAGTGAAAGGTTAGAGCTTGTGCATACATATGTATGGGGACCAACTTAGGTACCATATCTTGGTGGATCTCGTTGTTATGTTACTTTTATTGATGATGTAACTAGAAAAACTTGGGTTTATTGCATTCGACAAAAATATGATGTTTTTGACACTTTTAAGAAATGAAAAGATTTGGTTGAGAATGAGATAGGAAAAAAGTTGAAATGTCTCAGATCAAACAATGGGGGTGAATATTGCAACAAGGAGTTTGATGATTACTATTCATACCATGGGATTCATAGAGAGAAGACACTTCCAGGAACATTATAAGAAAATGGTGTGTCAGAAAGGATGAATAGGACAATCATGGAGCATGCAAGGAGTATGAGATTGCATGCAGGTTTTCCCTTACAATTTTGGGAAGATTCTGTAAATAATGTTGTTTACTTAATAAACAAAGGACCTTCAATATATTTGGATGGTGGAATTCTAGAGGAGGAATGGATCGATAAAAAGGTAAACAATTAATTTCTGAAGACTTTCGGTTGTGAAGCATTTGTCCATATTGATAAAGAAAATGGAAAAAATCTTGAAGCAAAATCCAAGAAGTGTACCTTTATTGGATACAATGTTAATGATTTTGGTTATCATGTATGATATTATGAAAATAAAAAAATCATTAGAAGTAGAGATGTCATATTCAATGAGAAGGTCATGTATAAAGATCAATTGCAGGGAAAGAAACAGGAAAAAGAAAAACCAGAATACACAGTGCTTGATGAGATCACTGAAAAAGAAATTCCAAACTTAATAGAAAATCAAAATGTACAACAACAAGAGAAATAGGTACCTCAAAATCCTGCAAGTGTTTTTAGAAGATCTACTATGTTAAGCAGACCCCCTAAATGATACTCTCCTTCATTGTATTATTTACTGTTGACTGAATCTGGTGAACCCAAAAGTTATGAAGAGGCAATGCAGGTAGACACTAAAAAGAAGTGGGAGCAAGAAATGAAAGAGGAAATAGATTCCTTGGTAAATAACAAGACTTGGGACTTGGTTCAGTTGCCTGAAGGAAAAAGAGCATTGTATAATAAATGGGTTTATAGGTTGAAGGAAGACGATGGAGGAAAAAAATGGTACAAAGCCAAATTTGTTGTAAAGGGGATTGTATAGAAGAAAGGTATAAATTTTGATAAAATATTTTCTCCTGTTGTTAAAATGAATTCAATTAGGAATATTTTATGTCTTGTGATAGTAGAATATTTGCATCTTGAATAGTTATATGTAAAAACAACTTTTCTCCATGGGGATTTGGAGGAATAAATTTATAAGCAACAACCACAACGATATGAGGTCAAAGGAAAGGACAATTTAGTATGCAGGTTGAAACATAGCTTGTATGGACTAAAGCAAGAGCTTGTATGTCCTAAAGCAAGCTCCAAGGCAGTGGTATTTTAAGTTTGTCATGTTTATGACAGAACAAGGTTATAATAGATGTCATTATAATCACTGTGTTTATTTTAAGAGGCTAGAAAATGGAAGATATATTATCTTACTATTGTATGTAGATGAAATGCTTGTTGTAGGGTCTAACATGCAGGATATAAATGTGCTCAAAATGAAATTAGCTAATTCATTTGCAATGAAGGATTTAGGTGTTGCAAAGAAAATCCTTGGTATGAGAATAACAAGAGATAAGAAAAATAACAAATTGACACTATCTCAGGGTGAGTACATAAATAAGGTGTTGGAGAGGTTTATAATGCAGAATGAAAAACCAATTAGTACACCTTTATCCACCCATTTTAGTCTAACAAAGGAAAGTTGTCCCAAGACATAGGAGAAGATAGAATACATGTCGAGGGTCCCTTATTCATCAAAATTTGGTAGCTTGATGTATGCTATGGTGTGCATTGCTGAAGTTTTACTTATATAGCTAGCAATTACAATTATTCTTTATTATTGTAATTATTTAGCACATGAGTTTCATAAATAATATCACTGAAAGAGAGGAAATCACAGAAACAATAGAGACACACAAATTATCTTGGGAAACCCTCATGGGGAAAAAATCCCCAAAAAAACTTTGTCAATATAGATAGACCAAAAACAAAGTAGAAGATACTATTCTACTCCTTCACTAGGAAAGAGTAGCGCATCACTTAACCAACATATACCAAGAGATAGACCAAAACCCTCCTTGACATCACCCCTAGTTGTAGCAGCTACTCCTCCAAGGCTTGTGCACTTTTTTCTCTTGTTGCAGAGCACATGAGTGAGTGTGCAAATGAGGTTATAGCCTCCTTTATAAATAGTAGTCTAACCCCCCTTAATTGGGTCTGGGACGACCTGTCACTTTACCCCTTTAATTTACATTTAATTGTCAAGGCACAAAAGGGTAAAATTTTACAAAGGCACAATAGAGCCTAATTAATAAATATAATATAGTAATATTATTCAACACTCCCTCTTAGTTAGAATAATCTTCGAAGTTACAATATTTCAACACTCCCCCTTAACAAGAAGGATATTCTACTGACAACATCAATAATAACTATCTAGAATCAATACAAAACCAAGAGGAGGAGACATCGTCATCAACATCTGGAACACTATATTTCATATATATAAATCATCATAAGTTTTTCTCATCATCAACATCAATAGAAGCTGATCATCATCATAATCTGCAATGCGGAGCTGGAGTAACATCATCATCATAAAAAACATGAAGATGGAACATCAACATCAATAGCACGAAGTTGGAACAACAACATCAACATCACAAAGTTGGAACAAAAACATCAATGGAAACATAATGAGACAAGAGAATCAAAAGTAGCAACAAAAACAACAATAGTGGGCACTTCGATAGACCATCCATACGGACCTTACAGGATCTGTCTATGGATAATAAAATCCCCTAGGATATAAATCGTAACGAGTTTCCACACTACTGACCACAACAAGTATATACATACATAGGAAATCCAACAAACCGTCCATCCGGACCTTACGGGATCTGTCGAGGGATGATACATATCCTATGATATAAATCCTAATGAGCTACCCTGTTGGTGTTTTGTATACCATAGTATCATCAACATCACTCCCCCTTTCAGGAGAAGTCCTTTCATACTACACCAAGCTTGTCTCATAAGTAATAGAACTTTACGCGAGACAAAGGCTTTGTTAACACATATGCTACTTGCTCATCTGTGCCAACATATTGGAGTATCACAAGTCCCTTTTGTACCATATCATGAATGTAGTGGTACCAGATCTCAATATGCTTCATCTTATCATGGAACACTGGGTTCTCTTTATGCAACTCTGGTTATCACAAAAGATCATGATAACATCCATCTCTAGGTCAAACAGACCTGTCAACAAATTATGAAGCCATATGACATCACAAATAGAGGATCATGGTGTAATTTACTCCTCTTCTTCTGTACCGAGAGAAATATTGGATTTATTCCTCCTTTGCTCCGAAGCCATGGATGACCCTAAACTGAAACAACTTCCTGAAGTGCTACTTTTTTATTTTTATTTTTAATTTTGTTTTTCTTCTGTATGAAGAACTTCCAACCCAATATGAATTAGTATAGCCATACAATATGAAGTCACAATATCCAGTATAACAAAGGACATATTCCAATCTACCCTTAAGGTATCTCTTCACATGCTTTACAACTGCAAGGTGAATACGACTGGGCTCCACCAGATACTGACTCAAGTTATTCACAACAAAGCATATATTTGGTCTAGTATTCATTAGATACATCAATGAACCAATCATCTGTCTATATAGAGTAACATCGATTATTTATGATGAAGTATCAACCAATAACTCCAGATTCGTCTCCATAGGAGTGGACATGGCTCTATAGTCCATCATGTCAAATCTCTTCATAATTTCCACAACATACTTTCCTTGATTAAGGAAAATATATTCTAGGCTCTTCCATACTTCAAGACCTAAGAAATAGTGCACCGGGCCTAAGTCCTTCATTTTAAATTCAACGGAAATATTCTTCTTACAATCCGTGATGCGATTTTATTCATTTTTCAAGAATAAGTCATCCACATATAGCAACAATATAATTGGTACATGATTCTCAATATTGAAGTAAAGGTTGGGATCAAATTTACTCTTGGTAAAGCCCAAGCTCATTAGAAAACTATCAATCCTTCCATACCAAACTCTCGGAGCTTGCTTCAACTTGCAGACACGAGTCTTCCTATCTTGTACTTTGAAACCAAATTTTCACATCACATTGTACCAACCTGACACACTTGTTCAACTGCAACTCAATCCGCATAATCATGTGTTGGTTCTATGTGCTTTCTGCAAAGCACTATTTGTCTCACTGCCTGAGAGTATGTCTGCTATTCTCTCTGCAACTTGTTCCTTCTAGAACTGGAACTCTGCACCTGCAGCTGATTTTTCTGAAACTGAGAATGACTGCTCCATTCTCACTGTAACTCCTGACCTTTGAGAGTATATCCTCTATTCTATCATGGCAACAACTTCATCTGAAACTGAGAGTGGCTGATATTGAAGGTATCTATTCTTATTTCACGGAGAACACTCAAACTCAAATACAGGGACTGATCCCTATGAATCTCATATGGTATCAGAATCATGGTTTTTCTAGATGTCTTCACAAACAATGGAACTATTTCTTCGATTACTGGAGCAAGTGTTTCATCATAGTATTCTCTCTCTTGCTGGGAGAATCCTCTGGACACAAATAAATATTTTTACATATTCATACTATTATTTGCAACATGATTGTTCTATTAGATCAATATTGGAAGTCACCACTGAATTCCCTTCTAGTCTCAAGGAAAAATCCATATCCCAGTCCTTCCGATCGACTTCCTCCTATGTCACTAAAACAAGGAAATCTTCCCAGGAGATTTCACATCTCCTAGAAGTCTCTGAAGCTATGATCTAGTCTTCTAAACTCATGGAATATCTATTTCAGTCCTGGAAGGTGTCTCTTTTTCCCATATGTTCCTCTCTGAAATCATGCTCACTCTGAGTCTCCATGCTTCCTTTGAAGCTTGACTCCCTCTGAGTCTATACAATATTCATAGCCATCTTCTCCTTCTGATATGGCACATCAATGTTATATGTCTTTGTGTCGTTCAAAGTTTCATGAGACCATGCTGGTCTCTTCCTAGTTATTGCATTGATTATGGGTAGGATCTTCTGGCTCTACTAACTCTTCTTGATGATCTCAAGAGTGATCAAATTCACTAGATGGATTTGTTCTGTTATCTTTGGATCCTTTTGCTCCTCGTGTTCTGAGATATTGTGTATTTAGCAAAATTAGCTTCTTCTTCTTCGTCTTCGATACATGGATGTATATGGTCATGTATACAACTTGGATAGTCTGCTCCATGTCTCATCTATTTTGTTTCCTCCTACGACCATCATTGTAGCTCCCTCAGGATTATCACCTATGACCTTCCCGGAACAAGAACAACAAGGGAGAAATAGTAGACAAGAATAATACTCTTTATAATAATAATAAAAAAAACAGTGAGAACAATGATCACAGTAGATCCTTCAGAGCTATCACTTGTGACCTGCCTAAAACAAGGGTAAAAAGTAAAAAATACAATAATAAGGAATGAGAGCAACACTCTTCTAGTGTTGTGATCAATCATTCCTCCATGGTAACCTGGAAACAAAAAAATAAGTTTATCCTAGAGGAGATGCTAGTTATATATAGTAAATTATTACAATTATAATTTATCTCAATAGTGCTTACATGCTACCAATTATTCAATAATAAAACTTTTCAAAGATCGCTATCACAACTATAGTGTTTAGCAATTATCAAACTTGATATGTGTAAATTTGAATTTTATCAATTTAATCAATCAAACCTAGAACTTGGAGTCTTGTCCTCAAGAATGAGTGTGTTTATTTTCTTCCGAGTCTCCTTCACTCAAGATGCCAAGTATTTTCTTCAACCTGTCCTCTATACTAAGATAATATGCTTTCTTGACAAAAAACTAGGTTAGGGAATAAACTCTATAATCTCAAATTTAATCAATCTAATAATTTGACTTTAATTTTGACCAGTGATTAGTATGATAGTCATAACTTCAACAGATCCAAATACAACCTAGATGTTCATAAGATCACAATAATTCCATAACAAATATAGACATATCAAAGTAATCAAACCTGGGGTGCATTGTTCCTATAAATGTGCTAAATCTGAGATCCTTTTGGATCTACAATTGTTGTTTAGAAAAATGATCATTTCTTTTGCAAATACCCTCTAAAATAATGATACAATTTGAACATATGTAAGTACATACCTCTGACAATATCGACAGGTAGTGGCACCATACGGAAGCAAGTACAAGAAATAATGAACCTTTAAAACTTCAAATTTGCTTCAACTTGTAACTTAAATTTAGATGGAGATTTTCTAGGGTAAGGTGCATTAGGGCAATAAAAACCAGTCCCAACACTTCACAAAAAACTTTCACTACAACTGGCACTGCAGCTGGTGCTGGAAGTACAACTGGTGTTGTAATTGGCATGAAGGAACTGACACTGTAACTAAAACTAATACTGCAACTGATACTGCAACCACAACTGATACTGCAATTGCAACTGCAACTGCAACTAGTACTTCAACTACAACGACAACTTAGGGTTTTATGAGGAAGCCCTAATTTTTCAAACTTCAAATTTTAGAATTTTGATCTAGGGACTAGATGTGCCTTCCTAGGAAGAGTTCCTAGATGTGGTTACTTCCCCCAACGTCCTACTTAAATAGGGAAAATGTCATACTTAGGGTTTATGCAGAAACCCTAATTATGTAGCAATTGCAACATTGAAAATTGAATCTGGGAGAGGGTGCGTTGAGGCTAGCTACATATTTATAAACTGTGAATTGGTCTCTTCCAGGCCTTCTCTGATATACATTGTTGGAGTTTTACTTATACAACTAGCAATTGCGATTCTTCTTTATTATTATAATCATTTATCACATTAGATTCATAAACAAGATCACTGAAAGAGAGGCAATCACAAAAATTATAGAGATACATATATTATCCCGGGAAACCCTCCCGGGGAAGAAAACCCAACAAAAAATTCCTTAATATAGATAGACCAAAAGAAATTAGAAGATCCTCCTCTACTCCTTCACTAGGAAAGAGTAGTGTACCATTTAACTAATAGATACCAAGAGATAGACCAAAAACCCTCCTTGACATCACCCCCAGTTGCAACAACTACTCCTCAAAGACTTGCACACTTTTTCCTCTTTTTGTAGAGAACATGAGTGAGTGTGAAAATGATGTGCTATCCTCCTTTATAAATAATATTCTGTCCTCCCTTAATTAGGTCTGGGCCGACCTGTCACTTTACCCTTTTAATTTACATTTCATTTTCAAGGCACAAAAGGGCCGACTTTTACAAAGGCACAATAGGGCGTAATTAATAAATATAATATAATAATATTATTCAACACTCCCTCTTAGGTAGAATATTCTTCAAAGTTACAATATTTCAACTTGCACATGACCTGATATTGCACATGCAGTGGGAGTTGTGAGAAGATATATGAACAATCCAGTTAAAGAACATTGGGAGGCAGTAAAGTGGATTCTTGGGTATTTGAGAGGTACTAGTACTCATGCATTATATTTTGGAGGTTTAGACACTATTCTACAGGGATATGTTGATTCAAATATGGCAGGTGATAAATATAGCAGGAGGAGAAACACATGGTAAGTTTTTACTATAGGTGGAACAAAAATAAGTTGGATTTCAAAACTGCAAAAGGTTGTTGCACTTTCAACAACGTAAGTAGAGTATGTTGTTGCTACAAAGGCTAGTAAAGAAATGATTTGGTTATAGAGGCTTATGGAGGATTTGGGAAAGAAGAAAGAGAATAACAGGTTGTACTGTGACAACGAGAGTGACATTCAACTTGCAAAGAATTCAACCTTCCATTCTAAGACTAGCATATACATCTCATGTACCATTTCATATGATTCATCTTGGAAGATGGACATTTGAAGTTGGAAACGATACATACTAGCCAAAATCCTACAAACATGTTAACAAAGGTAATAACCAGGGAGAAACTAAGTTCCTTCTTAGTTTCAGTTGGCCTTCAAGCATAAAGGTGAAGATGAAATTTTTTCCATATCCAAGGTGGATCATATTCCAATAGGTATAACAACAATGGAGTTGTTTTGATTAGTATCCAAGTGGGATATTGTTGGTTGTGGTTCCTGATTATCTTCCTAATTCATATGCAAGTCAAAGAAACTGTAGGATACACAATTCATTCACAGATCTAGTGGTAGAAGTTATTTTAGGTTTTTTTTCCCTAGAAGGCAACCCTATTTTATGAGGGAATTGTATTGCGGCTGTGTATTATTGTGAATATTGTATTTTGAGAGAGGATACTGTGAGAGAAAGAAGAAGAAGTTACAACGGGTGTGTTGTAGGTTGTATCCCTTCATTTTGTTGGATAATAAAAAGGAAGTTCCTGGTAATTTGTCTGGTGGACGTAGCCCACACTGGGTGAACCACGTGTACATATGTCACTATTTTATTGTGTATCTTCAGTGTTTTATTTCTGCATTTTTTTTAATTTTATTTCTTCGCGATCCTATTTTTCTAACAACAAAGACTTTCACATTTCTTATTTTGCAATGAAGATCTTTCTTGGTAAAATAGATGAGATACCATGGGCCTACCATTTATGGATCCTTAATAATGAGTAAATACCTAAAGATATAGTATCCCATCATCTATGGGGCCTTGCTACAATAGGTATGAGTCAACCCATGGATGAAAATTCCAATGATGAATAGAGGTAGTGGTTAGCCAATTCTTATATCCCTATCGAACACAATTTCCCTTCTTACCTTACTTAGTTATTTTTAACATAGGGTTTTCAATAAGGAAACCTTATGATATGGATGAAGTAAAAAAGGGATGAGAAACATATATTTCATTATGGAAGAAAGAGATTGATAATATAGGGGGGGAATATTATCATCCAAAGATAATTTATTGGGAGACCATATATAAAGCTTTGGACACTCTCTTTCAAAGCATTGAGCCTCAACAATAAAGTTTTGACCATCCATAGGGCAGGAAATAAAAAAAAATGCTCCTTTAAAGTCTTTGCATGAAGTTATGGAAGTGTTCTTGAGGGAAAATTTCCCCATAATTGAGGATTGCTATGTTGGACCTCTATGCAACAAGCCTAGATATCCATTCTCTCCAAATGATGAGGTTATAGAGGAACACATGCTCATAGTACAATCACGAAAGAAATATTGTGCGATATGGTTTAATACACAAAATGGAAGTGTTTACCAAGATCCAAATGCTACTATTGAGTCTTTCAAAGTAAGTGTTCAATGGTGGAAGCCATCTAGAACATCAAAGGTTAACAAATAATTGTATAAAATCTATTTCAGTAAAAAACATAAATGGGTTGTTGGTTTGGAAGAAAATTATGTTCATTGATGTTAATACCATCATATGGGCATGGTCACCAAGGGTAGGATGGACATGAGAGAAAATAAAAATAAATGAGAAGGGCATTGAAACTATTAAGGCATAAAAAGAATACATGGAGCATAATGTTGAGAGTGGGAGTGGTACTAATGAATGAGATTTTATTTTAGTGATGCTACATTAAATAGTTATTATAAAATAAAACTCTAGAATACAATCACTATTGTTTCTTGTTTTTATTTTATTGCATCTCTTCAATCTTGCCACTCTTAGAACCCAATTTCACACTTTAGAAAGGTCGACGTTGACACTTTCACGAATTCAAATTCACGGTTTCTTAGTCTAGATTTTTCCTTTTTAATCCAAATTTAATGAAATAGGGGTTACTTCCACAAACTATTATGGAAATATTGCATCAAAGGATATGATACAACAAATAGAGAAATTTTTAATGGAAAAATGAGGCTCACCAAAATATCATTTCAAAGCCTATCTCATGTGTCTTAACCAACAATTTTTAATAGTGGCTAGGGGGATGCAAAAATCTTGAACTTATTTTATATTAGGGAGTATATAGGGGCACACACATGCATATATTTGACCCAATATGGTGGGGGTGAGAATATGCATGAGGGAAACTATTGCTTAGATGGTTTTGATATAAATCCATGCAAATCAATAAGAAAATATATGGGAAAATATCATGGTATTGAAAAATAATTCAATAATTTAATTTCATATTTTGACTCATTTCACCACTTATACAAACTATTGCCACATTTGGTGGCTTCCTTATTCTTTATCTCCTTAAATGTCAAATGAAACATTTTTGTATATATAGAAAAGAATGGTGTTCAATGGTCGTCTTCAAGCTATATCTTACAATGATATGTTCTTCACTATTGTTTTTGTAACTTTATCTTTACTTATTGATTTAGTTTTTTAGATGGTGTTTTGTTAAGTATGATGTTGAATTGCATTGTATAAAGTTTGATTTAATAAATTAAATGGAATATGTATTGGATTTCTATACTTGAGTAGTGTTTACGGGCGAAAATGACCGTCCGTCAACTGGGAGAGTGGAACCGGTCCGGAGTTGTCTAAATAACCCAAGCCGTTTGGAATGGACCACCCTGACGAGTTTAATGGCTCCGTTGGCCGCTCTAAGGTCTCTTAAGAAAACCAAAGAGAAAATTGATCTGAGCTAAGTAATCTAACTAAACTAATAAACAAATTAAACTATAACTA
>JZKD02S1672919.1:1127420-1138925 GCA_000966675.3 Picea glauca
ATAGTTTTTATACATTCCTTTGGACAAATTGTATATCACAGAAAATTAAGAGTTTGCAACTCACGGAAAATTCGAAACACAATTTTTAAGCCGTCAATCCAAGAACCCGCAATAGAAAAAGTGTGCAAGTACGGAACATGGAAATGCTGGTCGGGACTTGATTTCACTAAGCAAGATCTTCTTTCCATGTTTTTGGACAAGTTATGTAGGGATGGTTGGTTTTCCTGACTTTTGCTTATTAATGCCAATTTTTTTACACTTGTTGCATGATGTCGTTCTAGTATTAAACCTTTGGTGTTGCATATCTGGAAAGAAGTACGAGGATAGACAGAACAGGAAACAGTTACTATGACTTAGAGTTTTTGTGAACCTGCGAATGCGAGGATCCAAAATAGGGTCACAAGGTTTCCCCAGAGGACGCAAGGCCCCAACGGCTAAATTGTATAGTTCAAAACATTTGAATGCATAATGTGTAACATAGAAGAGGGGACGATGTCGGAGTTTGGTTGTCAATTTGTATATGGCGGAGCTGGGGGCGCCAATTCTTTCGTACCATTGTGTCCAATTGTCACTAGTAAGTGCATATTTAATGTATATTAGGAAGGACACGAAGTTGGTGGGGATGGAAGGCAACGACAGATACTGTGAACGAAGTTAATGTATATGAGGAACCCGCAGTGGAATTGTAGATCACAGATGTTTTGAGTGCAAGATGTATATAATGGAATAATAAACAACCAAGTTCGTAAGTGTCAACCCAACAATCGCGGCCATAAAATTGGCTAAGTATGGAAAGGAACAACAGTCGGTCGGATTCGTCATGTGAGGATATAGATGGAGATGAAGACATGTCAGCCCACCAACCCTAGAACTGGATATCATAGAAAGGAAACTAAGTATATATCCAGAAAGTGATAACGGGCAGGAAGAAGAAAAGGCAAGTTTGTGTTGACGGGCGAAATTGTCCGTCCGTCAATTGAGAGAGTGGAACCGGTCCGGGGTTGTCTAAATAACCCAAGTCGTTTGGAATGAACCACCCTAACGGGATTAACGGCTCCGTTGGCCACTCTAAGGTCTCCTAAGAAAACCAAAGAGAAAACTAACCTAAACTAACTTAACTAAACAAACTAAAACTAACTAAAACTAACTAAAAGAAATTAAATAAAACTAAATACAAGAAACTATACTAACTAATAATAAAAAAGAGACAAACTAACTAAAACTAAATAAAAGAAACTAAACTAACTAAAACTAAATAAAACAACTAATACACTAATCTAATTAAAACAAACTACTAAATTAAACTAAAACTAAATATAAACTACTCTAACTATTATATATACAAACTACTAATTACTATTACACTAACTCTAATAATTAACTGTCTAACTTCTAATTATAATACAGCTTATTCACAAATATACAATATACACAATTTGCAGATTTGAATAAAACCTGTAAAACTCATATACTTTCTGTCCTAAGACAACCAGAGATATATTTTTGATTTTTATATTTTATGAATAAGAAATAAAACTACTGAAATTAAACGATCTAATATATTTACTGAAATTAAACAATCTAATATACTAATTCTACCTATACTAATATCTGAACTAAACTACTAATAAAAACAACAAACAAACGACTAACTGACYTGGAAGCGCTCCTAATTTGTCMTGCGTATGATGACTTCGAAGYTGGTCGGAGGAAGGAAACTYGCAYCGGTTAKTCCAAAAGGATTCTYGTAAACGATAGGCTGYGCTRCTCTTTGAGTGGTTTACAGGACAAACRAGACATAAAAAATCATAACAACTATATGATTATAAATCTCTRCAATAAGGGAAACCTGTTATGCAAAAACTTATATTTGATAATTCAAATTATGAAGAAGATAAACCTGTCATTCACAAACTGAATTAAACAATTGTTATGTCTTTTATACACTTGGAAGAAATCAGATATGGATTGCAGTGATTAAAATTATATCATTTGCACATGATTAAGATAGCTAAAGTAGTAATTAACCAGATACAAATTGATATACACAACATGAAACAAAATATTTATATAATGAGAAGCTAAAGCTATGAAAAAACACCAAATTCTGCTTCGGTCTGTATTAAAACTCCATATCCTTGTTCTCCCACAAATGAGGATGAACATTATTACAAAAATAATAAGTATATATAAGTTTCTCCACAAGGTAAAACCTCCTTGTGGATAATATCAAATTGTTTTACATAATCTGGGAGATATCCCAAAATCAACTAAACTAGGAAATCAAAATGCAAGTAAAATATCTCAAATATCTTCTAACTGCTCATCAAATCCACTGCCATTTCGAATTGATCTGCAACAGACCAAAAATAACCAGTTAGAAAGACATTTTTATTCATAAAACAATAAAAAATTGATCCTACAGACTTAGCTACAGAATCATCTGATTCTGTAGCTAGTCTAAAATAGCATACAAGACCAGATAGAAATCAACTCAAATCTTTTTAAAATAATCAAATCTGATTTTCTTTCAATAAACATTAAAAACGAATCACTAATGACTCACATGATTTTATCATTCCAATTAAACAAAATCAACAGTGATTCAATCCAAACAGAGGTAAAGATACTCTGTTTCATTTTACCATGAAATCGGGTCAATACAATAACAAGACTGTTTCATATCAAAACGAAATTAATAGTGAGTCATATCCTGTGCGATATGATCTAATCCAACACAACCAGAATCCATTCGTTATGGCTAGAATAATGTAACAGAAGATTCATGTTGTTTTAATTAAATACAAAGATGGAAATACTGTTACGATCATGGGTAAACAAGACATTCATAACAACATCAACCAAAATTCGCCATAGATTTTGATCACTGAGCGTCACAAAGTCAATAGACAGGATCAAAAATAGTAATCACAACTGTCATCAAATCGACAGAGGTGATAATCGCAAACTGGGCAACCAATCGAAACAAATCATGCTTGAGTTAAATATAGCAACCAATCGTGAACTTGGATATAGTCACTTTGGATTTACAAATCAACTCGTAACTGAATATTGCCATTACAAATCCAAACGATAACAGGGTCGATCCAACAACAGACCAAAACGAATCAACTAGCAGAGTTTCACACAACCGTTATGAATTGAATCCATTCACGATTTGGGTGAATTTGTACAGAATCATTTTAAACAAATCCAAACTGTATTCGAGTTGTTTGAAATCCATATGGACAAAAACCGTAACAGTTGACCATATCACAATTGTTACGAATCATAGCATATACATTATAACCAAATCAAAATGAAATGCGATTGTGTTTAGAATCGAAATATGAGAATCAACTTGTGTCTATCAAATGACTTCAATTAATCAACAGAGCATTCAATTTTAAGCCAAATTAAACCAATCAAATCCATACCAAGATCCAATCAAATCGACGAAAGAATCCAATCAAAGCTAAAATGGGAAAAAGAAATTCGATTTATCAAAACAAAACTATGTACATAATGCATATAGTATGACAGAGCAAATCTCGCTGTAAACATAGCTATTCGAAAGAATTTGAATTCGTTATATAAACAAGTGATAGAACATACCAGTGAGGCTGCTATCATGCCAACTTTGAATTCATGACCGCTGTAGCTGACTCCACATTCTTAAACAAAATAGAACCTGTTGTCCTCTGTTTCTTATCAATGGCTTGCAACTCAGCCTTTTGACTGGTAAGCCTTGCAAATTGATCCTCCAAAGAATGAATTCTGGACTGTAGCATTGGCACATCGAGATAATACCTTTCTAACCACGAGCCGCACTGATCACAGGGTGGCGCTGTAGACTTAGGTAAAGCAGGAGAGGGTTTTGATGAAGGACCGGGGTTTGGACAGGGAAACTTAATGCCAAGGTAATTCGGGTCGTTTTGCAAGCAAGGTGGTAGGTTCGACACGAAGTCAAACGAGGGTTTTGCACACAGACCTTCAAAATAGGGATATTCACTTGCCAGGTAATGTTCCACTTCCGAGTCGGAATCTCCACTCAAAATAATAGGGTGAGGGTTGACAGGAGGTCTTGGCTTGTTTATTGCCATTCGAGAGATTAAACGGGCATTCTTCTTGCCTTTGGAATTCGCAGTAGGTTTGGATTTAGGCCTCTTGCCCACGAGCTTAACAGTTTCGAAATCCTTGGTCACAGAGTGGGGTAGGTCACTAGGTGGGTCGGGTAAGGGTTTAGGTAACAACACACTGTAGGGTACCGAGGGTATAGCTTTGTTCTCGGTCACCACAGGTTTATAAACCAGTGGAGGATTCGAATCCTCAAAACAGTTGCGAGCAAGGAAATCATTCCAACAGTCTCGGTGTAACCCCAAATGACAGACAACAATCATTTTAATCAACCCAAAGTGAAAAAGGCTGCTATCGGCCTGGTTCCTTTTGTATCTTTTGGACATTTTAAACAGGCTCCTATGCAAGTAATAAGGCATATTAAGGTCATAGCCCATGAAAACCATAAGTAAATGAAGGTGATGTAAGAAAACAAAACCATACCGACCCTCACAAGTGATACACTGTTTGATTATCATCAGCAAATCATGCCAACGTTGCTTGAGCATATTCGCGGGCAAACCTTTGTCGTAGGAGCTAACCTTACGAGACTAGAAGAGCAGTGTCCAAGGGACCTCTTCCACTTTGCAATTCTTGGACCATCGTTGTCCAGTGGCAGGAAAACTGGTAGCTAAACTGAGAAATTGCTCGTTAATTTCCAATTGAACATCCCCGACCTTGGCTTGATATCCATCAAAGGTTAAAGCGAATTGCCGGGAAACGCAGGGGTTAAAACCATCAAACTTTTGTATGAACGGGAGCCACCCACTGTTCACAAGGTCACTGTGGGCACTGTCGAACATCAGCAAAGCCTGGATGCCATTAGGTTCAGCTCGAACAACAGGAGCCATGGCGCAAGCACATGGTAAGGGTTTGGGTCACAAACACCAGCACACAGGAGCATAGTCGTTTGGGCTAACAGCTACGAACGAGCAAAGGGGAAACATTAAATATGCGCGTGCGAGGGTGGTGGGATTATTCACCGCCATGAAAAGTAGTAATGACAAAGTACAACCTTTGTTCAATCAATCATAATACAGTTCAAATCATATTATTCGGCCAACCCAAAAATCAAACGGTGGATAACATACCAATACACCATTGTATAATTTCAAACCATTTTCATTCAATGTAAAATCAAACCCGAAAGTTAAATCTGCGCCATTGTATAAGTGTGTAATCAAACATTTATAAAACATTGTGACAATTGATTTCATGACATTTGTCAAGCCAAGATCTTATAATAAGGATCACATCATATAAAAACCAAATAAACCATGACCCCTGTGTAATTCAATGACTAGGCAAGTCTCAAAAACATAAATTTTCATGCTCAATGCCTTATCAGTTTAATAAAATCAATTTGCGCAATCAAAGTAAGAATAGGAAAATAGGCATAGTTTGAAAATCCTTACAGTCACTTAATGATAAATAAAAGGTAAGTGCCAGTCAAAATATCAACGCAAAGATCATGACAGTTCAAATAACGATGGAAGAGTTTTCACGCTTACAGTCGTGAAAACTAAAATGGAAACCAATTTGCAAGTGTCGCAAGGGGTGAAAATATCGTCTATTTACAAAATGCGACGGCAATTTGAAGTTCAGAAGACATAGGTGTAGGCATATTATAGGGTAGTGGAAAAAATTGAATTGGCTGCCAACAGTTTGTATGCGCCAACCCGGCAACCGCGACCGTAAAATTGACTAAGTATGGAAAGGAATAACGGTCGATCAGATTCGTCATGTGAAGATACAGATGGAGATGAAGATATATCAGCCCGCCAACCCTCCAACTGCCGATCATAGAAAGACGACTAAGTATAAAATCAGAAAGCGATAATGGACAAGAAAAAGAAAAGGGGAAAAGGGATAAGTATCTGACAGTCAAAAAACCTTTTTTTTTCATTTATTAATGGCAATGTTTTCGAACTGCTGCTGGTTTCTCACTAGTAAAAGAATAAACTATAGATCACTGAAGTTCTTTGGCTCCAATATGTATATGATGGAACATGGGACATAGGTGTTGGATACCGGGAACCCGGGGCTTGGTGGCTAGATAATTGGCTAAGTATTGGCCAAGAGAAAGGTTTGATATCTATTTCAATAGTATTCATACTAATATGTGTTAATGGAAAAAAATTTGATATTTATTTGAATAGTATTCATACTAATATATATTAATGGATTGTTTCTGTTTCAAACGCAAATGATCTCCCAATTTGTAGGATGCTCTTCGGTTCACAAATTTCGTTGAAACCATGAAAGTTTTGACTGCAAGATATATATAACGCAACAAGAAACATGAATTTGCATTGTGGTTTCAACAAGATAAACTCCTTATCATCTATTCATCTTGTATTCCTTGCAATTACATGAGAAAACGTCAACTTTCCATAAACATTAATATCTAAATTAATTTAAATTTAATAAAAAATTGGTGTAATTTAAGTAATTAAGGTAGCTTTAGACGTTCCTTTATTAATGCCAAGCTTTTCGAACCCCTGGTGAGTTATCACTAGTTAAAACATAAATTGCAGATCACGGAAGCTCTTTGGCTGCAATATGTATATGACGGAATAGGGAACATAGTTGTTCAATACCGCAAACCTAGGACCCGTGGCTAGATAATTGCCTAAGTTTTTCCCAAGAGGAAGTTTTTATATTTATTCCAATAGTGCTCATATTATTATATATGCACATATATTATCAAATAGAAGAATTTTCAATATATGCAAGATATTGAACAGGAACATGGCGTCAACACTTGAGTTGTCGTGTTGTAAGTCATTAATTCATTCTATTTACAGGCCTTGAAGAATGAAAGAAGGACGGGTCCTCCAATTTATTTATTTAAGTATAGGGACGACGTCACATAAGTATGGCCTATGAAAAATTATTCTTCAATGTAAAATGTAAGCAAGGAACATATTAGCCTTTATTTAAATTGAAGTAGTGGGAAACAAAAAGAAAATCTTGCCGTCCATGTTTAATGACACACAGGGAAAAAAAGGTAGAAAATAAAATGAAAAGCAATACCATAGATTGGAAAACACTATTAAAAAAAAACCGCAATTATTCTATATTCAAATAAGATGGGTTACACAATACGGCTGAGATTATTTGCCACAATGATTGCGATTTGGCCTGCCACCGACCAATAAAAAATATGTACATTGATGAAGCTTGTTGACAGTTTTCTTGAGGATGAAATCCTTTATTCATAAAAAATGAGTTGAATATCAATTTCGGGTCTTGGACTTAATTGGTGTTGCCAACTAGATCTATCCTAGTTTTTTGAATAGCTTGTCTCTTCCAAATATGGCCTGCTTCCATTGGATGGTTATTCAACATTCCATTCTTTGTTAAGTATTAATTTCCCTCTGTCGTAAAAAATTTGGGGTTTAAGGTTCTTTCCTTGTAATGTTCCTGACCATCGACATCCGAGACAACTTAGAAATGTGATTCAGGCCTAATTCAAAGTTGAGGGATTCGTTTTATGTGACATCAACTATGGGACGGGAAAAAAATTCAAGTATATTGTGACTGCTATTCTCCCTGTATTCGATCATCTGTTTGGTTGAAAAGCCTGCTTGAAGATTTGTATGTTGAACTTCTTTGTTTTATTACAGTAAATTGGAAGGAACGTTGAACCCAACTGCAAAATGTTATTTTGTTGAAGTACATGACTTATTCAGGAAACACAGGTCTGGCAAGTGTATCAAATGCTGCAAAACGCATCAGCACAGGTCTAGCAAGTGTATCAAATGCTGCAGAACGCATCAGCACAGGTCTGGAAAATGTATCAAATGTTGCAGATTACATCAGAATATATCTTTCGTCATAGTGGTGGTAGATATGGAAGCCCACATAAAGGTTTGGAATGTTTGGAGGTGACGCCAAATATGTGGAGTCTGTAACTACATCTAGAGGAAACCAAACAAAATTTGACAAAGAACATGGATTTCTGTCAAGTCGGTTACCACACCCGGAAGTAGCTCAACAAAATTTGAAATAGAAACTTTTGTAGTGATAATATGTTTTTTTATCAACCCATACAGTTTCTATTACCCGCTTCTGGTTACATTCACAAATGGAGTAATATTTTGCATCATTCACGAACATCACAGATCATTTTTCAAGCCACAGTAAGTGGGACGCCCCCAATGAAGACAAATTATTATGCGATCTGCAGAACTCGATACAGTTGCCAAATCTATGTTGTTGGAAGAAACTATATACTTCAACGAAGAAGTATTTTGCACGTGACCTAAAAATCCATAACAACTCCCAGCAAGAAAACAAAGAAGATCAACAAACAAGTCTCCAGGCAGGCTTTTCAACCAACCAAAGCATCGAATATAGGGAGAACACCAACCAGAAGATACTTGTTCTTTTTTTCCCTCCTCTCTGAGTTTCTGTTGGATAACAAAGTTTCTTTTTTTACTCAAAGCTCATGTCACATAAAACAAGTTTCTCTTCTTTCATTTGGGCCTCAATCACATCTCTAAGTTGTCTTACATGTCCATGACCAAGAACATTAGAATGAAGGCACCCTAAAGCACAACTCTTTGATGATAGAGCGAAATGAAAATAAGTATTTAAAAGAAACTCTAGATGATCTTCCATAGATTTTGTGTTAATTCGTTTTAATGACAGATGTTCTCGATAATTTTTCTTATTAATGCCAATATTTTCGAATATGTATGTTGAATAGTGACTAATAACACATATTAACATTCCCATATTTGAGCAGATTCTCAAATCTAGCATCTAATATATGCACAATATTAAAGGGGGACATGACATCAAGGCCTCTGTGGGTGACACATTCGTGGACTATGCTGAAGCCTTTAAGAAAACGAAAAGAGCCAATTTTTTTTTTTGCAAATTCAAAATGCAGGCAAAATAAATTACCAGATCCCATAATATTCGCCTGTCTATTCATTTTAATGGGAGATGTCCTTGATCTTTCCGCTTATTAAAGACAATCTTTTCAAATCTGTCTAGTCGGTTGTGACTTTTGAAAGCATAATTAATGTCTATTGGGAAGAGCGGAAGGTAGCGAGGATGGAGGGGAGCGACAAATGATTTTAAATTTTATGAACCCGAAAAGGCGTCAACCTGCCAAACTTTGAAAACTCGACTAAGTATGGAATGGTAGGTAGGATAGACAAACTCCTCATAGGCAGAGGCATGGTTGCGAGTTCGAGGAGTGCAGGGTCGAATTGTAGATCACGAAAGTTCTGGGTGCAAGATGTATACACCGAACACGAGCTTCCATAGTTCAATAGCACCTATCCATGAAGTCTCGTCCATAAAACTGTCTAAGTATGCAACCGAACGACGGTCGGTCGGAATGACCACAGAAATGTGAGAAACTATAGAACCAAAAACGCAGTTTACAAGAGGGGAAAAAAAGGGAGAGAACAAGTATATCACCGAAAAAACAAAACATACTCTCATAACTATGAAACCATAGTAAGACATAAACCATGGAAAAAATAGCCAAACTTTGAAAGATCGACTAAGTATGGAAAGGCAGGTAGGATAGACAAACTCATCGTAGGCAGAGGCACGGTTTCCAGTTCGAGGAGTGCGGGGTCGAATTGTAGAGCACGGAAGTTCTGGGTGCAATATGTATACACCGAACACGAGCTGCCATAGTTCGATAACACCTATCCGTGAAGCCGCATCCACAAATCTGGCTAAGTGTGCAACCGAACGACAGTCGGTCGGAATGACCACAGAAACGTGAGAAACTATAGAACCATAAACGCAGTTTACAAGAGGAAAAAAAGGGAGAGAACAACTATATCGCTCACACAACAAAACTTACTCTCATAACTATGAAACCATAGTAAGACATAAACCATGGAAAAAACATTGCCAGCTATGAAATATAGTTTGAGGCTGACGAACTCTGGTTCAACGCATAAGAGATGTAATTTACATCGACTGCAATTTTTGTGTAAGTTATTTTCTCTTAATAGTATTTTCTGGAGAGCCAACTGCAAAACAATGTAACAAGAGATCCAACTGCGGATGCAACACCCCAACATTGCAAACCCTAGGAAAACAAGAACAAGCAACAAACAACAACCCAGTTAAGAAGCACCAAAGGCCCAACTGCAACCACATGACCCCAACCTTTCAAAGTTGAATCAAACAACAATAAACAACATACAACGAACAAATAATAAAGCAGCAACCAGCCCACCAGAAATGACGCAGTTCCAATCGCGGTTGCAGAAACCCAAACGTGAAAACTGCAACAAGACGAATAGGAAAACAAGAACAATATCAATAGGCAAATAAGAAATCAGTGGAGATGCAAAAAGCAAGCATGAACTAGTGAACCAGCAATGTCGCTAAAGCATATAAATAAAAAAAATGGAAGAAAATGTATTGTAACAATCTTGCTAAGTAAACATTCAACGCTGCCAAGCCTGTTAGGTAAACATTTAAGTCTGTCAGAAATGCTCTATAAATATTTAAGAAAAAAATGCATTGTGGAAGGTCTATGATGTACCCAAATTTTTTTATTATAATTTATATAACAATAGTTCAAACACTAGAGAATGTATTTGAAGGCCAAACTTTGGATATGCTAGCATATCAAACATTGTCATAAATTTAGGTAGTAGAAAATGCTAAGACAAACATTGGAACTAATGCTAGCATTAATCTATATTCAAGCAATACATACGAAAAATATATGATTCAAAAATACTGTACATGATAAAAAAGTATGGATATGTTCACATATCAAACATTGGGAATAGTGAAGCCGGCAATAAGACCTCCAACCTGTTATCCAATCAAATCACTACATATATGGTACTTTTTAGTATATAAAAATCAATGTTTTTAGTTCCCTACATCCAACAATAGAGATTATGCAAATATTTGTGGTCAAAGGAAAAACTAATATGAAGTCAACGAATTATCGATCACTATAGTCCCTCTATGCCTATGACAGGGACTAATAAGGTGAATAATAATAAAGTAGCAATGTTAAATGATGAAAAATGTGAACAATACAAAATAATAGGATGAATATAATAAATAAGAGATGGATTTCACAATGAACATTAATCTCAATCTCAATATATCTTCTCCAACTTTTCTTATAACCACACCTTTGTTTTCTCATCTTTTCATATTGATCATGTATGAGAAGGAAGTTGAAATCAAAGACCATTCAATACCTTTAACTTGAGATATGTAGTAAAAGTAATACCCTACATCTATTTCTTTTTAATATTAATAGTTTATTCCACCTTGTTTGTTTCTCATAATTCTAATTATATTATATTGCATGCTTTTGATTTTAATGCATTGTTTGTATCAATGCATTTAATATATCTTAACATTATAATAAAAAACATA
>JZKD02S1672919.1:1140953-1153467 GCA_000966675.3 Picea glauca
GAAGGAGATACAATATTAGATAGCTGAAAATGAGGACAAGTTCATGTGACGAGAGACCAAGAACCTGTAGATCAACCTTAGACATTGGAAAGACAGGTACATCTATACAAATTTACATGAAATTTGCTTTGTTGATTTTCCTTGTTTATTGTATGAGTGGATAAGAAGGAAGACATAGATTAATTATGCTTGGGGAGCCAAAAAATCACTAGTGTGGGACCAAAATACAATCAATAGGCTCAAATCCATGGATAATAAGTGGGCTAGAGATATTGAGTTCTGGTTTGAGCATGTGAAAGAAGGGTATATTGTGGAGTTTTCTATCGAGTGTAATGAGTCCTTCAACATTGTTGAAATATGTAACACCCTTGTTTCCCCATCTTGTAATTAATCGTTAATTATGATTATCATGCTAAGGCATGTGAACGATGTAAATGTATTATTGTTCATATTTCCAATGACTTACTATGGGGGTCAAGACTTGAATTACTGGCCATGATATCACTAGAGGAAAGAATGAGAAAAATATAAGAGAGGGTTCATTATGTCAAATGACCCAAAATTTCCCCTTGTTGGGAATGATCAACCCCCTTCGGATCCCAAGGAGAGGAGTCAATTAATGAAGGAAGGACTGGGGGTTGAATATTCAACCACCCCCATGAATGGAAGCATGGTCTGACTGAAGAATGTCAGCCCGAACTACTGCAGAGTCTGGCAGACTAGGTTGAATCGAGTTTCCTTATTACAGAAGGAAAATGATATGTGGAGAACCATCATGGGAAAAGATATACAAAAAATAGAGAAAAAGGAGAAGACATAGAAGAGGAAGAGAAGAGCGCATGAGGCTCCGCAGAGAGAAGGAAAGACACCAGACAAGAACACGTGCACATAGAGGAACACATGACCCAGATATGTAGAATAAAAGAGGAAGGTTGTGAACTTGATGTTGGGGAAGCATATAATAAACCTTGCAGGGATATTGTGACAGAGAGGCCTCTAAGAAATGGCATAGTTCTCTAGTGATATCATGGCTTGGCACGAGGGTGTCCAGAGTGCTAATAATGAATGCATCTGAGCCTATGGTTGGGTGGAAAGGTGAACACCCATAGTCGGTTAACTGGTTGCAACATGTAATAGATAAGTATCTTTTGAACCCTATAAAATTGAATTTAAATGCATGAATGAATGTATGTGTATGTGACTAAGGTTTACAACATCTAATTTATAATGAGAATGCCTAACTGTTCTTCTATAAGAGATTTCATGCAAATGAGTGTAAGATGATGAGTTGGGGCCTCTAGGTTGGTTCGAAGATACCCCGTCCTGTTTTAGAACTTAGAGTTCTGCAAATTTGGAGGGTGCTTCCTTCAAACCATTAGCCTAAGAGACCACAGGCTTGTACCTAGAGCCTAAACCAAATCTTGGCTAAGAGTAGATCTTACAACCTGAGATTCATCAGAGGATCCATATGACCAAGGTATAGGAACCTTGTGCTATCCAAAAGGAATTAAGCCTTTCTCTCTTCGAAATTCCAGGAGTTTGGAGATTCGAGGTGTTGCAACCTTAATCAAATCTTGGCCAAGAGGTATGACTGTATCCTTTGGGGCTTAACAAATATCCATCTAACCAAGGCCTAGGATCCCTGGGATAAGTTATAAGAGAGTTAAGTGTTTGGGACTCTGAGAGTCAGGATCCACGAGGAATTAAGTATTGCAAAGACCAAATTGCATCGAAGACGATCTGTCGATTCGATGGATTGACGGTGGACCAACAAATAGCGATCATTTACCCATTTCCATGGGACTCATCCCCACGTTAAACCTTGATACACTTACCGACCATGATGCAATGTGGGCTGTAGATCTAAGGACACTCAGGAATTACCCTGGCCGTTATATCTACGTCGAGGTTAGTCTATTATTGACCGCTTCGATAGAACAAAGGTATTGTACCTCCAAATCTCTCAAATGTCAAATTTACAAAGTAATGTGGACTATCGATCTTCGTATCCTTCGGGATCCTCCTCAACCGTCGATTTGGGGACTCCATTGAGAACCCCTCTTAACTGGCCATCGACTAGGACACGTGTCCACGGATTGAGTATATTCGGGAGGTTTTGATTTGATGGTGAATGTGCACTTTGTTGGAGCATTGGAGGATGGAGTCCATCCCAGTCATCCATCATTAAGGGCACGAGTCTCTATATCCTATAGTCCGGGGACTTAGCACTCAGGGAAGTAGCTAGAAACTACACGCCAAAACTCTTGAATGTCGAAGTCATGAATTAATGAGAGCCATTGATCTGGAGGAGCTTTGAGACCACTCATGACCGTTTGATCTACCCCATGGTCAATTCAAATTTGACCTACTTCGAGAGTAAGGAGAGGATTACACCATGAAACCCTCGAACGTCCAAGTTGTGAAGTGATGGAGGCCGTATATCCCAAGGTCTACGTGGATGAATCTTGACCATGGGATCGGAGGGTTTGGAAGGTTTTCATCCCGAGGTGATGTGGCATGATGACGTCACCCAGGTTGATGTGGACCCATGGTTAACGTGCCACATGTCACCAGGATATGGATGTTTTACAAAACTATTATGCTTATTTGAGCATGACATGTGTCACCCCCTAATGAAGACACATGTCACATATGTCCCTCGCCATGTTTCATCTTTTGGTTCATTCCCGCCTAACCAACATGGTTGGTGATGCAACCGGGACTCTAGGATTCCAGGACTTTTGGATTTCAGAGGATTTTGGGTGTAGTGTCGTAGAGGGAAATTCAACGTAGAATGTCGAACACCAAACATCGACATTCAACATAGAACACTGAGCGTTGAACCTCGACGTTCAACATAGAATGCTGAGTATTGAACATTGATGTTTAACGTAGAACTTCGAATGTTGAATGTTGAACGACGACGTTCAACATAGAACACCGAACATTGAATGATGATGTTCAACATAGAACATCGAATGTCGAACATCGAACATTCAAACATCAAATGTCGAACGTCGATCGTCGAATGGCCTAGGCCACATGGAGATATTTGGAGACTTCGGTGAGTATGTGTGCATTAAGGAAAAGGGGGCATTCAATGTCGAACGTCAACCACCATGTGGTCCCTGTTATCCCCTCTTTTTAGGGATAACTAGGAGATCATGTCTCGAGGCCCATAGGTCCTAGACATGGAGTACCGAGAGAAGGATTGACCTGAGAATGGCCCTGGAGAGCCCATATTTTTCTTCTTCCATCAAATTTGTCTTGTTAGTAGCAGAAACATCCATCACCATCGGCTTGGTCCTGTATTAGAGAAGGTTCTTGCTCTGTGAGGTAATTGGTCTAGGTATCATGGTATGTGTCACTTTTGATCATTAAAACATTTAAATATATGCATCTGATTCCTTTTATCTCTAACAACTGCTTGGATCATACATTTTCCCACTTGACCATGCTTGGGGGAATTAACAGGGTGCCCTAGCAAGCCTGTGCCCATAGGTTTTGGTTTTCCACTGGGGGAATTTTTGAAAAACCATCATCCGCTCCTATCATAACACCATTGTTTCATCTTATATCCCACTCATTTATCCCACTCCCCTTGTCTAGGCATTGGTTTGACCTATTTATAGGATGGCACCTTATCTCGTGGGAAGAAGGGGCTAAAGGCCCAAAAGGTAAAAGAAGCTGGTAAAAGACTATTGGCATAGGGACAGACCCAGGGTTCAATGCTCAAGAGTGCACCAACAAAACCCTAACTACCGACCCTTTCGGTAACACCTAGGAAGCAGATGAAGTCTCACTCGAGGTAGAGGCGAGGGTGGTTGCAGGACTCATATGTCTGCAACCATAGCTGGGACACCGTTTTGTGATTATATATTTTACAGGGAACTTAGCATATATCATTCATCAATATTTAACCCTTATGGTACTTCGCAGATAGCATAGAGCATCGCAGTGAATACTTAGACTAAAGATGATTCAGTAATTAGCCACATAAATATAGATTAGATTCAATAGATCAAGCACTAAGCATCTTATATATCAGATCTAACATTCATTCATATATCATAACCACAGAGCATAACTAGACCTATTTAATCACAACAAGCACTTAGCCAAGAAGGAGATAAACACATTAGGTCGAAGAATAGAGAACAATATAAAAAGTTATCATGGTTCACCCCCACCCTGGGGCTACGCCCACAAAGTTTTCTTATTTATATTATCTCAGTCAAGCAGTTACAACACAGAGCTTCAATGAACCTTACTTCGCACAGGACAGAAGATCTACGCAGCTCGCTAGATCCTTCTTCCTTTCACTTCAGCACAAAACTACAACAACTTGCACTGAGCTTTCTAATATCCTTACAATCTTGCACAAAGCACTTGCAATATACATCCGATCATACAGATCTAGCTACTAGCACTAAGCCTTTAACTATACATCACATAGATGTATTACTATCATATACTTACATTGCCTAAGTATCTATTTATAGATTAAAAAATGGGCCTAAGCATGGGTAAACCCATAGGCTAACATCCCTTTCCCTTTACATCAACCCAAAACCCTAAAAGGGACCCAAAAATAGGTCTTGGTTCCCTAATTTCTGCTTCGCGTTGCACTCCATCTTTGGCAAGTTGTCGCAGTCCCAAAAATGGTCAAATATGATCAAGTATTCTTCAAAACTTGTTCAAGGGCCAACATCCCCCCAACACTCACCTTTGATTCATCCCGAGTCACTCAGGTCTTTTCAATTTCTCCTCAAATTCCTCGAGCTTGGCTCGACCTGCTTCAACCTACTGCAGTGCGACAACCTCTTACTTAGTAAATTCCTAGATCACTGTGTCATTGAGCGGTCCTTCTAGGCATTGTTCTGCAGTGATGAAAACCTATTCAAGTTCATCTCCCTAGCTTTGAAGTTCAGCAAACAGTTGGCTTGCCTTTTCTTGGATTGGCTAAAGTCATTGGGAGACTTCCATCACTTTACTTTGCAGCGTATGTACCTGTTGTTGGGTTGTGCATTGTACTGCGAACCTCTTCATTCTTTCGACTAGGGTCAAAGTCTTTATTTGCAACTATAGCGTGCATGCAACATGCTTTTCTTCTTGGAGATGTGCCTCCAATGTCTGCAATTCTGGATTTTCTGCGAGGGTTTCATAAGTCTGGGTGCTTCTAGCGCTCATCTACTTGCATTCTGAGGCAAAGGTTTTTAATCGACCAACTGTGCTTCGAGCAATGGCCTCTCTTAGATCTCTTATTTCTTGTGGTGTCTTGGGCACGATGCGGAGCTCCAGATCTATGATGCATTGTTGGATTTGTTGGATTACTTCTTCTAGTTGGTTCACCTGTTATGGGAGACGGTCTTCCATCTTCACTTCTATGACCGTCACAGAGTGAAGTGCTTTGTGAACCCTTTCCTGTACTTCAAGTGTCTCTGCTAGAAACTGTTCCTTTTCTTCATCCCCATTCACTTTCAGGGCAAGATTTTCTTGTTTTGCCTCATTTAGTTGTTCTAGAAGTGATTTCTTTGCTTTCATAAAAGCCTAGGTGGCTTGTGCTGTGTATTCTTGAGCTCGTCGAAGGTGAACTTTGACTTGATCAGTGATCTGGTGTAATTGAGTGGGTTCATCACCTGTTCCTGATGTTCCGCTTATCAATGGTGTTGTAGAAACTGCTCAGCTGTACTGGAGTGCCTGCTGCACTTCTTTGAGTTTTCCCTTGATTTGGTTTAATAACTCCTCCTTCTTTTCTTCTTTCTTTTCTGTGAGCTCTAATGATACATCATTCAGCACAACAATTCAGAAGTCGAAGTCATCTGGGGTAAGGGTAGTTTTAAACGTGGCCTAGGTGGCCTTAGATTTATTTCGGGAGGAGGGTTTTGGTGGTGTAATATTTCTTTTGATAGAGGAATCCTCCTCCTCTATAAGTGGAGTTACCTCGCCTCTGTTTTGTTCAACTTTTGTACCACCTAGCTTGTCACCATCACCTCCCTGCGTAGGTGAGATCGAAGTAGTCTTCGGGGTAACTTAGCAATCCTTCTTAGTCCTGCTTGGCCCAGGTGTATCTGGAATAGCTTCAGGAATTTCCTTGTCGAACATGTCTACAGGGTCTACTGCAATAAAGAGGTTCACCAACCATTCCTTGGTAATCTCCTCCAAGTCATCTTCTATCAGCTTGTAGTAGGATTGGAGATGTTGTTTATGCTCATCATCGTGCGCTGTAATATAGGTGAAGTGGCGGTCCTCGCTAAATTTCATCGAAGGTCTAAACCTATGAAGTACGTTTGGTGTGATTCACGGTGTAGACTGAATTGCGTTCTTTAGTTGGTTGAAGTAGGTGTGGAAGAAAACATTGGACTGCCATTGCTTTTTCATGTTGCTGGAGTACCACAACGTGCATAACTTCGTGGCTAGTGGTTTGAAAGTTCCGATCTCTTGAAAAGTGGCTCCCTCTGGCAGTTCCCAAGCGATGAAAGTAATGAGTATGAGCAACCAACTAAAGTGGAACTCATACCCTTGGTATTGCGCTCCTCTGCAATCCAACTCTAACTGATTTACAAGATACTATGCCCAATTCATCTGTAGTCCCTCGACGCATTTCCCTGTGAGGTCAACTATGAAGCCAGTCACCTGTGTTGGTATGTTCTTACAAACTAACTTTCCCATGATCGGCTAACATGCAAGGCACACTACACCACTCTAGATGGAGGCTACCTTGTAGCCTTGCATACCCTTCTCTACATCGCCATAAGTTTCTTTAATCCACCGTGCTAGTGCTCGGTTTGAGGTATTTCCTAGGTGAAATTCCTGTGGGTCAGGGCCTTGCATGCTAAGTCCTATGATCTAATTGATCAGATTCAGATCCACAGTAATGCGATGGTCCAACCATAAGTATCTGCTGTGGTAGCAAGAAAACAACAACTTAACACATGCGTTGACTTCCTGGTGTCTGCCAAAGTGAGGGATCTTCATTACGTTGAGAAGTGTGGACTGTGCGAGGTTCTAGGTCCATGATTGCAGGAAAAGCTTGGGATTTCTGCCTTTGGTCTTAGTTAAGTACTTATGCGGAGCTAACATGCTGTAGGTTTTGCAATCTCCAAGGTTAAAGTCATTAAATTTCAGTGTTGTGAGCTTATCCTGGTCAACATGTACTGCACACACCCCTTTCCGAAGATATGCAGTGATCAAGGTGTACTCAAAGTCTCTGGGTACACTGTCATGGTTAATATTGCTGCTCAAAGGTGGTATGTAACTTAGTAGAATGCGCGAGATCAGCTTAGCATTTGAAATATCGTCTCTGTGCTTTGTTCTTGTCTCAATTGTGGTTCTAGAAGGTCTTGCTCCATGAGCAGTGGAGGGAGAAGCTTGGACTCCTCATGTTGATGATGCTTGCACGGCTGCAGACATCCTTCTTTCTCACATGAATCTCTCAGCCATTAATTCAATCAAAACTTCTTCAACTACTTTCTCAACAACACTGAGCTCGTCCAACATACAAGCTTGGGTCTACTAGCTCAGGTGTGAAAATGAATTCAGAGACTACGCTGAACAGTATGGGAACAAGGAAATGATCGCAGGGTGAAGTAATCTCAAGTTTCAGGCTCAAATTCTCATCTAGCAAAATTATTTTCGATGCGTGGTGCGACGAACTAAGTAGGGAAACTTAGCAATGGTCTACTTGCAATGGATATGGGGCCTTCATTAAATCCATTCTATCCATCCTGGTGCTATCCAACGGTCTAGTGGGAACCCATAATTGATTTTCAACCCATTCGGGGCGGAAGTTGAATGGGTATATCGGTCCAATGGCTATATTTCTGAGCCATGGAGAAGTGCCAGATGTCGCTGTTCTGATATCTCGGTGAAGCTCAATTATTGTGATTTTTCCTTCTGCGAAGTGTCCTCTGGAGTCTTTTGTAACTTTCCAATTTTGGCCCTCTTCTTACTTAGCTTCCTAGCCTTTTTCCTAGTGAGCTTAGTTTCGGTCATCCTTTTTCCTAGTGAGCTTAGTCTTGGTCATCCTTTTTCCATTCTCAGTCTTATCTTCTCGTGACATAGTCACTTTGCACTACTGAGGTTCTTTCTTTAGATCCAAGGGTAATACTCCTTCATCAGATGGATTAGGTATTTCGATCTTCTATGGTTCCTCTAACACTCTTATAGCTTCGACATCCAAGTCCCTGGGGTTTAACAACTGAGATATGTTCTCTTGTTCCTCCATCAAGTAGGCGATCCTTCTAGTCATAAATTCCTTGAGTTCTTGCTTCTTTTGTTCTAGGGCTTCCTTTTCTTCTTTCCTCAGGATCTGGTCTTTTTCAATCCAAATATTTCCTAACAAAGATGGAAATGGGGCACGGTCCTCAATAAATATAATGACTTCAAACTCTTCCTCTGTCGAAGTTCCATGGGTACTCATAGCTATCTGGGTAATTTTGCCACATTGGGTTACCATTTTTCCTTTAAACAATCAGATGTTTCCTAGTGAAGGGACCAGAGCAGGCCTTCCTAGGGTTTCCCAAGTGCTTTCTGTCATAATGTTCATTGGTGTTCCCTCATCCAGATCATAGTCAATTTCAAAGTCTCCTATTCTTACTTTGATTTTCTCCTTTTTTTTGAAGATCTCTAACAAACTGACATCCTTATGATCATCTAGGGTTTCTTGTATATTGAGTAACATGATCTCTGATTCTTTCTGGGATTCTTCCATAATTTTAGTCTCTTGATCTCCTTCAGAGTTTTCTTGTTCCATATTCAGTTTTTCAAGTCTATCAATCATTCTAGGACAATCCAATACTTCATGGTATATAGCTTTACAACAGATGCAACTAGGGTTTCTCCCAGGGCATTCCTTAGTAAGATGTCCTAGTCTTCTGCAATTGTAACAAAGAGTTAATCCTCTCTTTCTCGTTCATAATCCCCAACTCTTCTTGTGCTATGAGCTAGGATCATGATGGCTAGCCTAAAAAAACTTCCTTCTAGGATCCTGCATCCATTGGTTAGTACAAAAATTCTTTCTATGCATAGGTATAACATATCTTTCACTATTTCTATTCATATCAAACTTTCTTTTATCTAACAATGCTCTAGTTTTTAGGATAGGACAAAATCTATCAAGCGTACCTAAATTCATGCTTCATAAACAAACAATTTCCACTTATCTTACCTTTATAGAGCACACATATTTCATATCTAAAACTTGAACTATTCTTACCTTTACTAGAGGCTAAAGCTTACAGATCTTACCTCTTTTTTGCTGAAATTTCTACTTTTACCTTTCTCAGAGCATAAAGTGTTCAGATCTCACTTGTTTTCTTTAGTATTGACCTCTTTCTTGTAGATATGACCTCTTTCCTTCAGATCTAAACTTTCTTTCTCGGCACAAAGCTTCGTAGGTCAAGTAGAATACTGCACACTAGGTCAACAGATCTACGCACAGAGCTTATTTCGCACAAATATTTTTCTTCTTTAGTTCCCAGCAATCATAGTTCTAGGTCCCGACAACAGAACCATTTGTTGGCACAGGGGCAAAATCAGGTTTCAATGCTCAATATCACACCAACAAAACCCTAACTACTGGCCCTTTCAACAACACCTGTGAAGTAGATGAAGTCTCACCCGAGGTAGAGGTAGGGGTGGTTGCAGGACTCATATGTCTGCAACCTTAGCTGGGACACCGATCTGTGATTATATCTTTTATAGGGCACTTGGCATAGATCATTCATCAATATTTAACCCTTATGGTACTTCGCAAATAGTACAGAGCATCATAGTGACTACTTAGACTAAAGATGATTCAGTACTTAGCCACATAAATATAGATTAGATTCAACAGATCAAGAACTAAGCATCTTATATATCAGATCTAACATTCATTCATATATCGTAAGCACAGAGCATAACTAGATCTATTTAATCACAACAATCACTTAGCCAAGAAGGAGATAAACACATTAGGTCAAAGCACAAAGCACAATACACAAAGTTACCATGGTTCACCCCCACCCTAGGGCTACGTCCACAAAATCTTCTTCTATATATTATCTCGATCAAGTAGTTACAACACAGAGCTTCAATGACCCTTACTTCACACAGAACAAAATATTTGTGTGGCTCACTAGATCCTTCTTCCTTGCACTTCAGCACAAAACTACAACAACTTGCACTGAGCTTTCCAATCTCCTTACAATATTGCACAAAGCACTTGCAATATACATCCTATCACACAGATCCAGCTACTAGCACTAAGCCTTTAGGTATACATCACATAGATGTACTACTATCGTATACTTACATTGTTTAAGTATCTATTTATAGATTACAAAATGGGCCTAAGTGTGGGTAAACCCACGGGCCGACATCCCTTTCCCTTTATATCAACCCAAAACCCTAAAAGGGACCCAAAAATAGGTCTTTCTTCCCTAATTTCCACTTCGCTTTGCGCTCCATATTTGGAAAGCTGTCACAGTCCCAAAAATGGTCAAATATGATCAAGTATTCTTCAAAATTTGGTCAAGGGCCAACAAAGACAAAAGCCTATAAATAAAACCTCGAGATGCTTCACCCAAGGATCCCCGAGAAGGCAGTAAAAAGCCTCTTAGCAAGAAACAAGAGGGACCTGGAAAATAACAAAACAAGACTTACTCAGAGGATAGGGGGTCTCATCACGAGCCAACCTATTAGGTCCATGGGTACTTAACAGTATGAAATTGCCACCATTTGGTTACCACACCAGGGTAGTGACCTTTGGTTGCATGGCCAGGCGAAAGTGGGTCTCATCATGAGCCAACCTTCTCATCTCTGTGAAAGTACTTGTGGGTAACATTGTCATCTCTGGTCACCATGACAAGGCAATGTCCCTTGGCTAGTTCTTGAACAAAAAAAAAGGTAAATAAAAGAAAAAAACAAGAATAAAAAGAATGAAGGCAAGAATGGGCTTGAAAAAAATACATCCATGATAGGTATAGCTCGCCTTCTACAAAGGAACCCATAGGTAACACTTGTGCATCCTTGGCCCTCACTGCACCCACATGTTTGGACATCCCTAGCCACATCACCTCACTTACATGGCTTGGATGAGATCTTTCTCGAAACTTTCCTTTTCTTGTGGACATTATCCCAATAGGACGCCTTGACCTTTTCTCCAATCTTGTATTGTAGGTTTTTGTAATGTCTTTGAGATATTGACTAATGTATTAGGGGTTTTATGCATATGTTTAATAATATTGATGATGAGATGTGATTGACTTTGTTATGATCCCTGTGACTGATGAGCCCAAGGAGGGTGAAGCTTTTGATGTGCAGGACCATGCACGATGGACGGGTACCACTTGGACCGGTACACATGGGGAGATGACCATTTCGGACCTCCATGGGGCTGAAGAGCCCACCAGATGGATGTTGAGACCCCATCAGGGGGCAGAGATAGTACATAGTTTGATTAGGGGTTTTTCACCTGACACGAAGAGGACGCTCCACCAGAGACACTCCAACAGGACTAGACCTAGGGGGAATGATCCCTCTTCAGTGGAACACTAGCCTTGGAAGGATTAGGATGTCCCCTTCTTCACCATGACATCATCCAGCTTCATGGACACTTTTAGAGGCAGACTGGGCAGCAGTGGCATGTGTGGCATGTTGGAGAGGCCCTTGGAGGGACTAATGTTTTGCTTCTGGATGCTGCACTGGCCCTAGAAAGGGATAATGTCTCCCTCAGAGGGGCTTGACATCTCACCTTTTGCTTTATTAGGGTTTTTCTTAGCATTTGATGTAAAAAAAATATTATTTTGGTATTATGGCCTTGTCGGCCCTTTTATGACCTAAAAAGTAAATTAGGTCATTGATACACTATATATTGATGGTTTTCACTCTCATTTTAACAAGAAAAACTTACTCACTCATTAGTGAGGTCTGATATTTAGCACCCTATTTGGGTTATTGGCTGATTTAAGGAAGGGACACTTGTTGAAGGAAGATATTTTTGGCATTCTATGGTGTTTTTCTTGAAGTAAGGTGTTACAACTAGGGTTTGCATGATTATTTCTTGATGAATTGTAAGTATTTTCTGCAAAAATTCTTGATTGAATGGTTGTAGTCTTATTTTCTTACATGTATTTATAATTTGCTCAATAAAAACCCTAGGTGACAAGAACACAAGTAGGTCCTTGTCTCATGTCCCCTGATAGAAAATATTTTAGCCATTGAAGAAGAAGAAGAGAGCCTAGCCATAGCTACACTCCTTTTTCTACTTCCCTTTAGCTAGCCATACCATTTTGAATTCAAGAGGAAGAGGACGTCCCAGGCCTAGGTCATATACACATGGGGCCATTTTCTTTTAGGGTTTGATGAAAGATCCTTGCCTTAGAAACACTCTCCCTCTTTGATCCAGGTGGATACCAGGGGCCACCCACCTTTTCCAAATGGCTCAAAACAGTTTTCTGGCCATTTTGGCAATTTACTATTTTTAGCAGGTTTTCACTTCCGGGGCCATTTTGAGGGCCTAAATGAAGTT
>JZKD02S1672919.1:1153477-1183644 GCA_000966675.3 Picea glauca
ATCGTGTATTACTGTATATCTGTGTATATGGTTTCCTCTCTGATACATTTCTATTATATCATTGAATATCTGCAAGATCTCTGTGCATTTATTTATTATATCTCCGCTCTCATTTCGTGCCGAAAATAATCCGGATCACTCTTTAAGCCCTCTTGTCTTGACTTTGTTTTTCATTTGAGCTAGTTGTTTCTTGGGAAGGAGGAGAGAGCACACGGCCTTGCTTTAGCAACACCAGAGTGAGACTCTCTCCCCTAGGGTTATGATTTTGAAGCCCTTATTTAGCATCACTTCAAAACTTATCCCTCTAGTCCTTTAAAATCTCACCCCCTTCAACTCTTGTGTCCTTCATAATTGACTCCATTTAACCCTAAGGCAATGATCCTAAGACCTCCAGCGTTGAAGTAAGACTTTGATCCAAACACTCTCAAAACTTGAATTTAAAACCCTAACCTACTAACCCTAAGTTGTTGACATTACTCTTGGTTATTTCATCTCAATGCAACAACATTTTACTTTATGAGAAATTGAAAGATGGTTTAAAGCATTTATTTAATAAAGTGTTGATTGATCCCATTGAATTCCACATCATTCTAGTATTTATTGGCGAAGTGACATTATATTTTCATTGCTATTGTGTAAACATTGACTTCGTCAACATTTACTTTCAAATTTCTTATATTGAATATTAGATAGTTCTTGATTGATATGAAGTACTAACCCATTGAAATAAGCTTGCAAGTATCAGCTTGTTGTTGTCTTGTTCCATGCATGTACTCTTCATTGGGTTTTACTTTATTATTGGTTGTTTAGCCGGAAATTCTGATTGGTGGTGATTTGTGAAGGGGGGAAAATCTTACCTTCATCCTATTAACCTTTTGCCTCTTCAAAACCCTAGGTCACCAGGGACATCTCCCTTGGGCCTAACCTCCCTAAAGAGAAAGAACCTACCCATCGTGGTGACATTTGGTGGGATAGGTTCCTGTTACGCCAGTTTGGCCTTCTACCTTATAGCCTTTACTCCTAGCTACAAAATGTGCTATAACATTTTGGCATCATTGTCAGGGAACACTGAGTCAACTCTCCTCAAACGACAAATATTTTCGGTAAGCCTTGCCTCAGAGACCTATCTTACAAGATTACCTGGTGACTCCACTAGGTTGTTTTCCCTTTTTTCTTTTGTAGTTTCAAGTAAACTATCTAGTGACTCCACAAACCAAAAAGAGGTTCAATAATCCTCCTTTGTCTTTCAGAAGGAAGCCTCCCAAGAACTCTCTTGTTGTCAAATCACTCTTTGGGAAAAACCTTCCTTTAAGAATAATGTCTAGCTCTCAGACTGCTACAACGAACCCAACCAACAATCAAAGACAATGGTCATATACTCTTTTCAAACCGTTAGTCATGTCAGCCATACCAGGCTACCCTAGGCAAATTCCACCCAAGTATGAGAAGTGGTTTCCTAAATTGACTGGTACTGATGCAATCAGTGCCAAAGAGCACATGAGCAACTTTTAGGAATTTTTCTAGCTTCATCCCATTAGTGATGATGCTAAATATTTAGTCATGAAGTTGTTCTCCGCTAATCTTTACGATGCCTCGCGTTGGTACCTGAGCCTTCCCGATGGAAGCATCAAAACCATGGATAGACTTGAAGAAGCCTTTCTCAAAATATGGAGTGTCAAAGAGAACCCTAACATGCTCCTCACCCGACTAAATAACCTTGCCAAAAATGAAAATGAGTCCATTCAAGAGTTTCATACTAGATTTGAGACTTTGCTGCAAAGGATCCCCGCAAGCCATCATCCGAAAGATGATTACCTCATCCACGTTTACATCAAATCTTTCAATGGACAACTAGGGTATATTCTCAGAGATAAAAACCCCCAATCCATTCATGAAGCCCAAGAGCTCGCTACTAAAATAGAAGGAAACCTCCTTTCATCCAAAATTGAGCCTTTTTCTAACCCAAGGGGGAGAATAGACACCAAACCAAAAATAGTTCACAATGCTGAGCCTACTTCAGACCTATGTACTAGTATCGCCAAGCTACAAGCCTCTATGGATAGTTTCATAAAAAATCAAGAGGAAATGATGAGCAGGATTGTCAAATTGGAAATATCTCAGACCCAAGCACCCAGGGTCCCGTACAAAGGGAAATTCCAAAAGGGAGGCCAATTTTATAAACCAAAGAATGAGCATGAAGTTCCAAACACCTTGGCCCCTGCAAACGTTGTTGATGAAAATCCTTGGTGCTTAGAATGCAGTGAAGCACATTGGGAGCATGAGTGTCCTTACAATAATGGCCATCAACAAGTCAACAACATGGATCATTTCATGGGGTTTCCTCAAATAAATATCACTGATGCAGAACATCAGGAAGCCGTGAAAGAAGTAGTTAGATCAGCAAGGATGGCAGTAATAAACAACCTGGACCAAGAATCATAAGAGAAGCTAAATAAAAAATAATTTCAAGTGTACCGAAGGAAGAAGTTGAACCAACCCATCGTTGACCAAGCAAAGCCCTCACTAGCAGAGGTACCTCCTCCCAAGACATCCAAGGCTATGAAGGTTGACCTGAACTTTGACCTCGAAGGGGCCTTGTCAAAGATGCATGTAAACATCCCCCTGAGAGAAGCAATCAAGATCCCATCCATCAAGGAATGATTTGACACTTTCTTTCTAGGATCATATGAACCCATGGACCCCCCTATTATGTTGCAAGCTGATCACTTCTAGGTTCAATATGGTGAGAACCCTCCTTTCTTCATGACGTTGTCAATGAACATCAAGAGCCTCAACAATTGCATTTTAGATACGGGTGTTGGTTCCAACATGATGTCACTTAAAGTCACGTGACAAGTGGGTTTGAAGGTCACGCAACCTTATATAAATGTATGTGGCTTTGAATCTAAATCCATATCCACACATGGGGTGGTTGATAATGTGGAGGTTTTCTTAAAGGAGTACCCAGAGAAGATAGTCCACATTGACATCATGATAGTTGATGTCCTGGATGTGTGGGGAATGTTGTTATCTAGGAAATTTACAACAATGTTGGGTGGCACCCTTGAGATGGACCTCACATTCTTGGAATTTCCTTTGAAGAATGGAACGATAGGCCATCTACTCAATATGCCAATAATCGGAGACCATGTCAAAGATATTACTCACCCTGTCAATAATAACAAAGCACAAGATGAGATGATACAAACTCTTCAAAATTATTCTCCAGAATATATGCCCTTTGCAATGGAAGAGGATTTTGATCAGATCAAATGGCCCAAGAAAGAAGAATACCAACAACTCCTAGATGAATTCAAGAACAAAGATATTGGGATAGTGAAGATATTAAAGAAGCCTAAAGATGACGTATAAATCCACCCATCCCAACAGGAAGTGTTTACAGCAGAAGCCCACTCTCCTCCCTCAACACAATACACCAGGGTTTTCCAAGGAACAACCAAATACAAAGTCAGAAAGTAAAAGGAAGGAGACATGGTATGGATGTGGGATACCCAGAAAGGAGAGCCAACTAATGTAAAAGGAAGCACTTAGTCATGGCTCGGAGCCTTCAAAGTTGGAATGGAATCAATTGATGACTCATATTACCTATCCACTTTGGAGGGAATAAGGCACCCATTACCTATCAGCGGGCACCTCCTCAAACCCCACCAAGGTGGGGGGACCTGAATTCACAGGTAAGTGCAGGTAAGTAGGCATTTTTTATTCGTGTATTATACCATTTGCATTTCATGTTAGTTTGCTTTCACATTTGCATCATTGGTTGTTTTCTTTCAGTCCTTATATATGTGTATATGTATGTTGGGTGGCATTACCACCCTAATTTTGTTACTTATACTTCTATCTAGATTGAGCAGGTATGCAGATTATGCCAGAGATGTTGAAGTTCTCATGCGCTCTACGGTGAGCACATGTCCCCGAGTTGGAGCCGGATGTTATCCCCTCTTTTTAGGGATAACCAGGAGATCATGTCTCGAGGCCCACATGTCCTAGACATGGAGTACCGAGAGTAGGATTGACCTGAGCATGGCCCTGGAGGGACCATCCTTTTATTCTTCCATCATCTTTGTCTTGTCAGTAGCAACAACATCCATCACCATCAGATTGGTCCTGTATCAGAGAAGGTTCTTGCTCCGTGAGGTAATTGGTTCAGGTATCATGGTATGTGTCACTTTTAATCATTAAAACATTTAAATATATGCATCTGATTCCTTTTATCTTTAACAATTGCTTGGATCTTACATTTTCCCACTTGACCATGCTTGGGGGAATTGACAAGGTGCCCTATCAAGTCTGTGCCCATAGGTTTTGGTTTTCCACTGGGGGAATTTCTGAAAATCCATCGTCCACTCCCATCATAACACCAATGTTTCATCTTATCTCCCGCTCATTTATCCCACTCCCCTTGTTTGGGCATTGAGTTGACTCATTTACAGGATGGCACCTTATCTCGTGAGAAGAAGGGGCTAAAGGCCCAGAAAGTAAAACTAGTTGGTAAAATACAAAATCCTAGAAATAAAACCTCGAGATGCTTCACCCAGGGATCCCTGAGAAGGCAGTAAAAATCCTCTTAGCAAGAAACAAGAGGGACTCATAAAATAACAAAACAAGACCTACTCAAAGGATAGGGGGTCTCATCACAAGCCGACCTATTAGGTCCATGGGTACCTAACAGTATGACATTGCCACCATCTGGTTACCACGCCAGGGAAATGACCTTTGGTTGCATGGACAAGGGAAAGGGGGTCTCATCACGAGCCAACCTTCTCATCTCTGTGAAAGTACTTGTGGGTAACGTTGTCAGCTCTGGTCACCATGCCAAGGTAGTGTCCCCTGGCTAGTTCTTGAACAAAAACAAAGGTAAATAAAAGAACAAAACAAGAATAAAAAGAATAAAGGAAAGAATGGGCTTGAAAAAAATGCATCCATGACAGGTACAACTCACCTTCTACAAAGGCACCCACATGTAACACTTGTGAATCCTTGGCCCTCACTGCACCCACATGTTTGGACATCCCTAGCCAGATCACCTCACTTACATGGATTGGATGAGATCTTTCTGGAAACTTTCCTTTTCTTGTGAACATTAGCCCAATAGGATGCCTTGGCCTTTTCTCCAATATTGTATTGCGGGGTTTTGTAATGTCTTTGAGCTATTGGCTGATGTATTAGGGGTTTTATGCATATGTTTAATAATATTGATGATGAGTTGTGATTGACATTTCTATGATCCCTGTGACTGATGATCCCATGGAGGGTGTAGCTTTTGATGTGCAGGACCATGCCCGACGAACAGGTACCACTTGGACCGGTACACATGGTGAGATGACTAGTTCATACCTCCATGGGGCTGAAGATCCCACCAGATGGATGCTGAGACCGCATGAGGGGGAAGATACAGGACAAAGTTTGATCAGGGTTTTTTCACCTGAGAGGAAGACCTAGGGGGAATGACCCCTCTTCAGTGGAACGCTAGCTTTGGAAGGATTAGGACGTCCCCATATTCACCATGACATCATCTAACTTCATGGACACTTTTGGAGGCAGACTGGGCAGGAGTGGCATGTGTGGAATGTTGGAGAGGCCCCTGGAGGGGCTAACGTTTTGCTTTTGGATGTTGCACTGGCCCTAGAAAAGGCTAACGTCTCCCTCAGAGGGGCTTGACGTCTCACCTTTTGCTTGATTAGGGTTTTACTTAGCATTTGATGTAAAAACAATATTATTTTGGTATTATGGCCTTGTCGGCCTTTTTATGACCTAAAAAGTAAATTAGGTCATTGATACACTATATATTGAGGGTTTTCACTCTCATTTTAACAAGAACAACTTACTCACTTATTAGTGAGGTTTGATTTTTAGCACCCTATTTGGGTTATTGGCTGATTTAAGAAAGGCACACTTGTTGAAGGAAGAGATTTTTGGCATTCTATGGTGTTTTTCTTGAAGGAAGGTGTTACAACTAGGGTTTGCATGATTATTTTTTGATGAATTGTAAGTAATTTTTTGCAAAACTTCTTATTTGAATGGTTGTAGTCTTATTTTCTTACATGTATTTATAATTTGTTGAATAAAAACCCTAGGTGACAAGCACACAAGTAGGTCCTTGTCTCATGTCCCATGATAGAAAAGCTTTTAGCCATTGAAGAAGAAGAAGAGAGACTATCCATAGCTACACTCCTTTTTCTTCTTCCCTTTAGCTAGCCATACCATTTTGACTTCAAGAGGAAGAGAATGTCCCAGGCCTAGGTCATCTACACCTGGGGTCATTTTATTTTAGGGTTTGATGAAAGAGCCTTGCCTTAGCAACACTCTCCCTCTTTAAGCCCTCTTGTCTTGACTTTGTTTTTCATTTGAGCTAGTTGTTTGTCGAGAAGGAGGAGAGAGCACGAGGCCTAGATTTAGCAACACCGGAGTGAGCCTCTCTCCCCTAGGGTTATGATTTTGAATCCCTTCTTTGGCATCACTTCAAAACTTATCCCTCTAGTCCTTTAAAATCCCTCCCCCTTCAAGTCTTGCACCTTTCATAATTGACTCTATTTAACCCTAAGGCACTGATCCTAAGACCTCCAATGTTTAAGTAAGACTTTGATCAAAACACTCTCAAAACTTGAATTTAAAACCCTAACTGCACTAACCCTAACCTACTAACCCTAAGTTGATGATGTCACTCTTAGTTATTTCATCTCAATGCAGCAACGTTTTACTTTATGGGCAATTGAATGATGGTTTAAAGCATTTATTTAATAAAGTGTTGATTGATCCCATTGACTGCCACATCGTTCTAGTATTTATTTGTGAAGTGACATTATCTTTTCATTGCTATTGTGTAAACATTGACTTCGTCAACATTTACTTTCAAATTGCTTATATTGAATATCAAATAGTTCTTGATTGATATGAAGTACTAACCCATTGAAATAAGCTTGCAAGTATCAATTTGTTGTTGTCTTGTTCCAGGCAGGTACTCTTCATTGGGTTTTACTTTATTATAGTCTGTTTAGCCAAAACTTTTGATTGGTGGTGATCTGTGAAGGGGGGAAAAACTTATCTTCATCCTATTAACCTTTTGCCTCTTCAAAACCCTAGGTCACCGGGGACATATCACCTAGGCCTAACCTCCCTAAAGAGAAAAAACCTACCCATCGTGGTGACATTGGGTGGGATAGGTTCATGTTACGCCAGTTTGGCCTTCTACCTTATAGCCTTTACTCCTAGCTACAAATTGTGCGATAACAGTCCCCAACTGATAACGCCTAGACGACTTCGGGAGGCCACATCTTATAAACCAGAGGTCATATTAGAGCCGATAACAGTCATCAAAAAACTATGGGAAAGTATAAGAGGATGAATAACTCGGAGAGGTGATTTGAAATTATTAGAGTGAAAAAACATTTGATGCCCCACCCCTAGAAAGGGTATTTAGGGGTTAGGTGTGTTACAAATTGGTATCATAGAATGGAAACAACACTTCACCTACTTGGACTCATGAAAGAGTCGAGTGATTTTATTTCTTAAAAAACATTAAAGGAGAGCGCACCCTGCCCTAGCCTATTTAGGAAAGCATGATTCAAACATAGGCCTGGATGGGCTAGAGACCAGTCATAATAATGGTACATCGAGGTTAAGATGATCATGTTGAAAGGACATTATACCTTTGGAATATGTTTATTATCTTCATTAACTCGTTGAGGAGAAGGACTGCAATTGAAACTATGATTTGGAAATTCCTACTAAATTTCAGCAGAGGAATTATATTGTTCCTTTGTCAAAGTGATAACTACTGTTACAGGAGTAAGGATATGTTAATCAACATTAATGGTAAGACCTAAATGTGATTGGAATAGGTGACATAAATTCTGTTATGAAGTTGCATGAGTTAGACAAAGGACATGAATTGAGTTGTTTTGTTATAGTGTGACATTGTCTATCTGCTAGGGTAGGTAGAGTCTCTTGCAATTAAGATGGATGATTATATGAGGATTAAGATCCTCATGAAAAATTCCTTCATGGTTAAGGAAATATGGTAAGGACTGGTAGGATCCTTAGCAATTATAATTACTGAATTATTAGAAGACTAAACCATGAGTATATAACTCCTCATAACCAGAGGACTGATGAAAATGTGTAGGGTCAGTTTACTTGACCTATAATGGTTGAAAATGCAACATGGATAATCGATTTAAGAAAGATAAAGAGAATACCATTGGGACCGTTTCTCATGCCTATAAAGGGAATAGAAAAATGGGTATATGAGCTGGATTATGAGCTCATCATTGTACAAAATTTGTATTGGCGTGAGTAGTGTCTAGGCATGAAAATGCAAGATGAGAACATGCTGATATGCATACGATAATGGTTGCATGAATGTAACATGCAAATAGACTCAATTAAACCTATGGTTGGTTGTAGTGTAAGACCTGTTTTTTGTTTCATTGGTCCATAATGACCTGATGATAGCATGGGAGTAAAAACATGAATGAAACATAGATATATGAATGAAGAAAAAGGTGCAGGAGATTCACCTACATATGTACAAATATGTGTATTCATACTTAAATGAATAATGTGACTGCAAGCTCTTAATTGAGAGGGAAGCTCAGTGTTGAGTGTCCCTATGAGGCTTGTCATAAGGATGGCAACAATATCCTTGGGAGGAGGATTTGGAAGTCTGATATGTCCATGTGCATGTATGACATGGAAAGGGTGCAAGCAATGAACTTGCATGATGTATGTTTGGTCTAGGTGTGTATAGGCTTGAGTGCATGGATTTAATGCATTGTGAAGCTTCTTGATATGAAGTGCATTGTGAATGTTCTTGATATGAAGCCTAATATTAATAGCAACTAGGTATGAATGATATTAAATGTGCAAGTGATGCACATGTATGATGTAATAATATATGTATACTAAAGGCACAATATGGCTACCATGATGAGTGATATGTAAGGCACGAATTTCACTTGCCAAGATTAAGTGAATACCATGGATACATGGTTGACTCCATTATGAAGAATTGTGAAAGTTTTGTTTTGGATGATAGCTTAAGGGGAATGTGCTCCATTCCCTCAGGAAAGGCTAGAATAAATAGATGAAAGAGTACATGAGAAAGGATGCTCTGTTGTCATGATAAGAGACAAATGATTATGCCTTTGAGGATCACATGAGAATGACTAAGAAAAATCATGAGTTGATTGATTTTAAAGTACAGATGTATGTGGGATATGAAATATACCTATGGAATCTACACACGGGCTTATGATTATGCATATGGTTAAGTGCATCATGGATGTAAGTTAACAAAACCAAAATATGTGTGGATACATAATTGGATGCATGAAAAAGATGAATGTTTATATTCCTTATGGAATATTTGGTAAACAACTGAAGCTAACTCAAGGTTGAGACCATCAAAAATAGTGATGGATATGCAATAAGCAAGTTGCATGTTGAAGGAGTTTCTTGTGGAGAAATTGTGTGAATATTCTTCCAGGCGAATAGAGTCACCACCTTAATGACTATTGAGAATTGAGTAGTGGGATACACACACACACACACACACACACACACACACACATACAAGAATCCTGGATTAAATTTTGAAAACATCATGTAATGAATAGAAGACTAATAAATGAATATTGACCATTCTAATAAACAAATGGTAATGTGTTAGATACACAAGTTCATGATCCATTGTGGACAAAAATTTGCTATTAAAGAATGTTGTTGTATTCAAAAAGGTTAGGGTGAGACCTAACCTAGGCTACTCAAGGAAATGAGAAGGAAGATTTGAATAGGGAGTAAATTGCAAAAGCAAAGAAAAGGAAAAAGGAGGAACAGTTTTTCCACCCTAAGAAATCTGAATTGATTATAGAGTTGTAGGTCTTAGACGAGCAGTTGTGAGAACAAGTACAACTGGAAAAAGAGAGAATGAATAAATGAGTATGTTTGATTAAATAGGCTTGGTTGAAGCAATGTTAATAAAAGTCAACGAGGCCTTAGAAATAACTCAGTTGGGTTGAAAAGTCCCAAGCAGTGTAAAAAGAGTTGGAAGAAGGGGAGAGCCCTCAATTCTTTTCTTGTTGTATATTATCTTTTTCTCTGGGATGAGAAAGCTAGTATGATGATGAAAGTAAATTTTTTGACACCATATGATGATGGTTGTATTACTGTAGAAACAATTGAGAATTGTTTGTGTTTCACTCATGGAAGCATTAAAGATAATGTAATAGAGTGCATGAAGATATGCTAGGACATATCTGAAAAATGTTTCATTGATGTGAAGGCTATGATACAATAATTTTGATCTACTGTGGAAAAATCGTAAGTATATTCTGCAGTCAAACTAAGCAAATCGAGACTATGTTCGCAATCTAAAGTCTCTATCAAATATTACTATGTTGGAATTATTATATTTGGAATCATGTGGTTTAAAAAATAAATCGATCGAGGGCTAAGATAGATGACCTGTATTCATTGTGGTTATTGTATATGCACATGGGTTAACATCGGGACCTGTACCCGTAAATTAAATTCAATATAGTTTTTGTTTTGAGTTTGGGATCTGATCGTAGATAGGATGACCCATATTCATTGCAGAGATTGAACTCTCTGATAAAGAGCGAGAACATTGGGGTTCCACAATAATTGTGAACCATCGATCTATGAACGATCGGTGGGTGAACCTGAAAGGAACCCACGTGTTAACACTGTGTAAAAACGTACAGTGATCGGGTTCTATGGGTGATTTGCGAGTCTGGTTTTGAACTTTGTTGACATTTAAGAAGGATCTAGTGGGGTTTATCTCCAGCCTTGCATCATTGTAAGCCTTGAAAGAATTCATGAACTGGTATGTTTGCATTGACCAATCAATGAATGATTGGAAACAAAGGTGGTCATAGTTATCACATTGCATGGAATTGTTTCGAGGAAATGCATGTTTGCATAAAGGGAAAATAATGGATTTTCCATTGAGGATGGAACACCTTCCAATATTTTACTTACATTGTGTGGGCATAAAATAAAATAAAATATGGCTGGCCATGAGTGTTGGCACCTTGGTTACTAATGAAGGAAGAATGCTTGGGTGCATTCAAGAGAAACTCATAGTTTCATAAGTACTGATTTGGGATTGTAATCATATTGTAGCAGGAAGCACGATCCTACTAAAATAATGAATGAGAATCAATAAGACATATGGGGAAGAGGTTGGTTACCCTTTAACACACCATGGCAGAGTGCTTCTCACCAAGTATGGAAAACTTGAAAATCAATGTAAGGGTGCATTGGGTATGAATGTGACCATGAATATTGGCACATTGATAAAATTCATTTGATATTTAAATTTCATTTAGAAATGTAGCATGTTGAAAGGGTGTTTACGTCTGTTAGCACTGAGAGTCACCCTCAGATTGCGGGAGGATAAGCCCAGTACCCATCAAAATGTTTGTGGAGGTAGGTTTATGAGTGGATATCAAATATAAAAAGCTCAGTACAAGAATGATTTAACACAGAAACTGGATAAGAAATGCATAGGGAAATGAGGTTCTCATTAACTTTAATCAATGGTTTAGGCTAAAGGTGAGCATAAATAAGACTTAGTGAGAAAGGTGGGCAAGTCTGCCATGAGCATCCTTCTTTCAAGCATCTTGGTGAAGAAAAACTCAGGTGCAAGAGCACTCTTGAACTCAATTTTAAGATACCGAAATATGTCATAGCAATATTATAACCAAACCTCCATTACAATACAACTACAACAACTCATCTGGATCATCCATGCATGAGAATTTTAGCATAAGAGGAAACAAGAAAACGAAGGAAAATACTGAAATAGGTCACAACAACATTATAATCAAACCTCCATTACAATACAACTACAACACCTTGTCTGGATCTTCCATGCATGAGAGTTTCAACACAACAGTAAACAAGATGATGAAAGAAGATGACTTCTATTACTGAGAAAGTCTCAGGTCTCATACATAACCAGAGAACACCTTGGGTATCAAAATATTACAAAATAGGGAGCTCTTCTCAACCATTGACCACCATAAAAAAATATTGAACTAATCTATTTATACTCAGATCAGTGAACAACCACTAGGAGAGTCATTTGGCCACCCAATCCAATAATTTTCATCTATGTATCCTTTTTTCATACTGTGCGTGTTTTCTCCTACCAGATGCATGCTTAAATTAGTATGGGCCTACAAGAAGAAATCGCCCATCGTGGTACCTCGGGCTGAAAATTCTGTCTCCTCGACCATAGCTTTCATGCTTCCTATTTATGGACTGAGCTAAGGTTTTAGTTACCAGTCCTTTTTCATTAACCGAATCCTCCTCGGGATCAGATGCAGCTGGATGACTAGCGGGTGACCACGTGTTGCTATTGGATAAGACTTTATACACACCCATGATTTCAGGGCCATCGAAAGAGGTTTGGACCCACACCACTTTCGGGCCTGAAATGCCCCATCTTTCACCACGTAGCCTCCTCAAAATAGTGCAGTTTGGATTTCGGCCCGCCTTTGGATTTTAACGCCTGTGCATCTTGTGGCGCCGAAATGATTGGTGGTCGATGATCCGATTGCAATCTACGATATGGGTGCACCGACTATTTTAGTGCCCCCTCCAAATCTTTATCCACATGCCGAATATGGAATCCTTTCAACCACTTTTAGAGATGGCATTAAATCGAAATGCACAGGGGATCTCCACTGTGGAAAACTACACCCTCCTATTCACCTACACTTGTGGCTATCACCTACTACCCTGAACAACTTCATGTTATAAAATTGTCTCCACATGGGATGGAATGCTCCATGTGAGATGCCAAGAGCAAACATTTTCAGTGCCTTAGCTTTTGGGTCTTGGGTCATGGGGTCACTTATTCAAACAAAAATCAAAAGAGAAAGTGCTATTTACAATGGATGGAAAACAAACATGGCTTAAGAAAAATATTTTTTAAGAAAGTGCCCATTTATAGGGCCACCAAAAAATTCAGAATCCTCCAATCTTTGCAATTTATAGGTTTTATTTTAAAATACCTCAGAAATCTTGAAAGGACCAATCCATAAGGCTTCAAATTTACCATGTTTGTCCTTGTATTGCTTGGGTGCATCCCATTTGAGAACTAGATCACCCAACTGAAAATTTTCCTTTCTAACCTTCTTGTCAAAGGCTCATTTTATCTTCTGCTGATGGTCCTGAGATTTATCAAGTAACTTCTCCCTAGTCTGTTGTAATTCTACCAGCTATTGTATCCTCCTGACCATATCATCAAGTTCTCCTTGGTAGTCTTGGAGGAATTTTTCCACAGGCAAGGCAAGTTGAGTAGGAAAGATATCTTCAATCCCATATACAAGATGAAAAAGGGGAAACACCAAGTGACCTCTTTCTTGTAATTCTATTATCCCATAAGGAAAATTTTAGCTTTGAGTCCCATGCTTTCTTGTTGTCTTCTAACAATTTCTTGATGATATTTATGAAGCTCTTGTTAGAGGAATCTGCCAAACCATTTCCTTGGGGGTAGTAAGGATTAGAATGGACTAATGAAACACCATACTATTCACAGAACTTTATCAATGGTTCGTCTTTGAAGGAGGCATCATTTTCAATAACAATCCTACTTGGACAACCAAATATAGACATGATATCTTCAAGGAAGCTAATGATTACCTTGTGGGAGGCAGTCCTTGTAGGAATGGCTTCTATCCACTTGGTGAAATAATCAGTGGCAGTAAAAATCCACTTGTGCTAGCCACTTGAGGTTGGGTACACTTCTCCAATGAAGTCAAGGCCCCACTGCTGAAAAGGCCCACAAAACACCACAGGTTTCAACGAAAAAGATTTGAGCTACTTCTTTCCAGATTTTTTTTGGCATTTGACACAAGATCCGATCTTTGCACAAACATCAGTAAAAAGGCTAGGGTAGAAATACCTAGCTCTGAGGATCTTATAAGTTGTGGTCCTCCAAAAATCATGGCCCCCACATAAGTTGTCATGAAAATTAGTTATGGCCCTTTGGGCCTCCTGTGGATCTAGACATCTCAAAAGAACTCTAAGAGGATATTTCCAATACAAAACCTAATCAATGAGACAATATTTGACTGCTTTGAGTTTCAAAGATCTCACCTTGTTCTTGTCCAATCCATCATGAGGCTACAACTTCTACAGAAAATATATGATGTCTTTATACCAAGTGTGTTCTGCCAAATTGGGGCTGGCACGAGAGATTTTACGAGAAAACCCAGCTTGCTGATTTTATGAGTTTATGTTCATGAAATTAACCCCTAAATCTTTGCAATTTGATTCAGCCAACAATCTGGCTAAACCTTGGCCTTTCACTAGTTTAGTGGGCTTCATTTCAAGGTCAAATTCAATAATTTTAGCAATCCACTAGCTCCTCTTCCCATCTATGTCAGGCTGGATCAATATCTCTTTCACTGAGGATAAAGGGACATATGCAACATTTTTTTAATTCATAACATATACTCTGAAAGCATTGAGGGATTTGACCAAAGCATAAGCCTTATTTTCCATGATATCATATCTCTTTTCTGCATCCCTCAATGTTCTGTTGAAAAAGGAAATAGGTTGTTCTAACCCCTCTGTATTTTTCTACATCAAAACAACAACCAATGTGTCAAATGAGGCAAAGGAAAATATCAGAAACTCCTTGGAATAGTCAGGGTTGATGAGCATAGGTGCTTTAGTCAAGGAATTTTTTATTTGGTCAAAAGAATCTCTAGACTCAGTAGTCCATTTCACCCCATTTCCCTTTCTAAGCATGGTTGTAATGTACTTCACTAATTCAACAAAGTTAGAGATGAACCTTCTTAGAAAATTGATCTTACCCAAGAAAGACTGAACCTATTTCTTAGATATAGGAAAAGGAAAGGTATGGATGGCCTCTAATCTTCTTGGATCAATCCTTACCCCTTCTACTGACACAATGTGCCCCAATAATTTACCTCCCTTCATATAAAACAAAGATTTCTTAGGATTGAGAGAGATACCAAAGCTTCTACACTTCAGGAAGACCTTCTTCAAATGATGACAATGCTCTTTGTTCGATTTTGAGAACACTTTAATGTCATCCATATAGATGACTGCAAATTTGTCTTTCTCCCCAATAAAGGATATGTCCATTGCTTGCTAAAAGGTTGCTTCTGCATTCATCAATCCAAAGGGAATTTTATCATACATGAATGTGCCCCAAGGAGTAGTGAAGGATGTCTTCTCTCTATCTTCAGGCATAACATAGATATGATTGTAGCCAGAGAATCCATCAATCATAGACATCCTAGGTGAACCGGTTACTCTCGAAAAAATGTGCTCCATCTTTGGCAAGGGGTAGTTATATTTTTTGGAGCTCCTGTTCAAATTCATGAAATCAACACACAACCTGATTTCCCCATTTTTCTTTCTCACTGGGACCAAGTTAGCCACCCATTCTGAATATCTCAAAGGAATGATGATCTGGGCATCCAACAACTTTTTCACTTTTTTTTCCATAATAGGCAACATCATGGGATTTATTTGTCTGAGTTTCTTCCTAAATATTTTGGTCTCCTCTTTCAAAGGGATCTTATGTTCAACGATGTTTGTGTCATATGTTATTAAGTATTCGTATTTTCAGGAAAACACATCAGCAAACTCCTTTAAAATATTAACATACTCAACCATTTGTTCCTTTGACAAACTGCTAGACAATTTAACATATCTTGGGTCTTCCTTTGTTCCTAAATTGCTTTCAGTCACATGAACTTTTTCAGTTGAACCTTTACTCTTTACAACCACATCATTTATGTCAAACAATCTCTCCAAGGGGACAATTCCTTTTGGAATATGGTTACTGGGTAACTGAACAATATGATGATCAACAATTTTATTTAGAAAAATATCAACATGAGGGATTTCTTCAGTATCCTGATCTTGATCAATATGTAAAGAAGAAAATTCACCCACAATCTCAAGAAATCTTTTTATCTCAAGATAATCCTCAAACACCTTCCAATGTTTGACATTGTTAGGAATAGAGGGTCTATACTTTACTTCCACATCATACTTGAGTTTGGAGGGCAAAGGAACCCTGAAATTACTTGTTGAGACAACCGAATAATCCTCTATAGTGTTCTCCTCTCTTGGAACAAATGAGATATTAAAATCCAAGAAGAAATTATCAACAAGATCCCATACTTCATTTCTGTAAGTCCTCAACCTGGGGTGCTTAGTTTGATATAGATTTTTGAATTGATGAACAATCAACTCATCATCTCCAAACACCTCTAGCTCTTCAATATTCATGTCTTTAGCAGCCCTCAGACCTAAAACAAGAGCCTTATATTATGCCACATTGTTTGTCGTTTCAAATTCCATATTGTAAGACAGAGGTATGGTCTCTTGGGTAGGGGAAATAAATACTACCCCAACACCAACACTCTCCCTAGAAGAGGCTCCATCAAAAAACATCTTCCAAATAGAGGTATTGGGAGGAGGATATTCACAATAGGTAATAGGATGTTTTTTGATTTCAATAGGTGTTTGAGGAGCATCAATGAGTTGTAACATATTTATTCCAAAATCAGTATCAACTGCAAAAATGGGGTGGTTGGTAGGTTTTGCTTCATCACTGATAATGCAAGCAAGTTGTGCTTCCCTATAAAGCCTTCTATGTTCCCCTCCAAACACAGGAATGGTGGCATATGAAAGATCCATATGAAAAGTTCCCCCTAGTTGTTTGATCCAATATCTAGACAAGAGCATTCCAAACTTAGCAGGAACATCAGCCACCACAATATCCATGACCACAATTTTCATTGGAAATTGGAACAAGGAGACAATCAGGTCTTTAATAGCCCCAAGACACTTCACTTTCCTAGAATCAAATGAGTATAGGTCATGTTAGGTTTTTTTAACCTCCAACCCAAGCTCATCCATGACAGTCTTAGGCATGACATTATGAGATGCCCTTGAGTCCATCAAACATTTTTGCAACACTTTAACATGAATGTTCAATGATGTATAGAAAGGAGGGGAAGATTCATCCCTATCCTCTACCAAAGGCCCTAGTATGATAGTTGGTTTTTCATCTTGGAGGTTGACTGAATCTATTGGACAAGATGAAGGTTCAGGATGCAACATTTTGGAAAGGTACCTTTTGAAATCCTCATTCTTAACTAGCTCCAAAAAAGGTACAGGGATTTTAATCTTTTGAATCTCATTCTCAAAGATAAAAGAGGAGGTAGGCTTCAAGATCTCCTTCACTTCTAGGGTAGGGATCCTAACCACTACCTGGGGGTCTTGTGCCTCTTTTTATTTGTTGCTAGCTGCCACACCCTTAGCATGATTCTCTGTTCTAGTAGGCCAATCAAAAATGTTAGGCTTCCCCTCTTTCTTCTTTGACCTTAGGTTGTATCTATTTGGATTTACACTAGTCCCTTCCCCTTTTCTCATCTAATTTAGTTGTCTATATATGAGAGACTCTTCATACGTAGATTGGGTTAAGTGAGGAGATGAAGAGGTGTCACCAAGACAATGGATTTCAGGATCAACATCTTCTTCCTCTCCTTCTTCATCAGTAACCAAGTTATTTTGGAGAGGGGCTTGGATTTTTTGATCATCCCTATCCCTATTTCTTTGATCTCTTTGGATGATCTAAGGGGCATTATTGGGTATTCTAAAATTACCCCTATTATCAACATTCGAGGTGTTCCTATAGATCTTATTTCCTTCAAGTTTCATTTTCTCCATTTATGCAGAAAGTGATTTTACCAGTTTTGTCAATTCATCCACTTGAGGGTAGGTAGTAGAGGAATCAGAGGTTGAAGCTTCAACCCTACCTTTTATTTTGTATCTATCAGATTTACTCTTAAGTTTGTCAGCTGCCAATATATTAGACTCTATTTCAAGGGCTGCATATTGCATATGAGCTAAAGAGGTAGCTCTTCTTTCTCTCAACATGAGGCAAAACTTAGGTTCAAAAGTGTTGGCATAAGTAATCTTGGAAGAGGTTTTTGTAGGCTTTATTTAAGTGGGAATATTGTTGTACATTTTGTTAAATTTTTTTGAGAATTCTGAAACAGATTCCCCCTCTTTCCTCTTAAGTGACCCAAATTCTGTAATATAATAAAAAAAATATTTTTTATCTCCCCAATGCCTCAAGAATGAATCATCCAGAGCTTCAATCCCAGAAATAGATTTGGGTGTTAATCCCCTAAACCATTTCCCAGCCTCACCATCAAGGCTCTGTACAAAAAATATCATCCACACATATTCATTTTCAATGTTATGATTATCTGCATAACTATAAAAAGCTAAAAGGTTTTCTTCTATAGTTATGTTTTCTTCCCTTGTGAACTTGGGCATGTACTTAAGGTAGTCTCCAGTTGGGAGAGCATTCATAGTCTGAGGTAAAACAAGAAGGGAATACCTAGAAACCACTATGGCATCCATCCTGTTTCTAGGAAGATTAGCACCTTCCATTGGGATGCAAACTGTAGGAGAACTAGGGGGAGATGTAATTTGGACAGGTATGACTGTAGCTTTGTTCCTAGGGGAAAGGGGAAACAATTTAGTGTTGGAGGATGATGGTATAGGGTTCAAAGGAAAATAAGCTTCCCCCTCTTTAGTTACATCAACTTTGATAGGAGGAGGAGTAGAAAAACCCAAAGTGGGACAATCTTCTAAGATCCTGGGTCTAAATCACTTTATAATATCAGGGGAAATAGGGATTTAAAAACTTTATTCTTCCAAATGAGAACTAAAAGGGAAAAATTCAACAAAGAATCTTTCAAAATTAAAACTTCTGGAAACTCTAGTAGATGGTAGAAAAGGAGAATTGGATAAAGCTACTAGAGTTTTAAAATAAGGGTCATGTAAATTACCAGAATCACCTGGTACAACAGTTGAAAGTCCTTCTTGAGAGGTATTTCCTTTCTTGATAATCTTCTTGGGGTCAATTTTAGGTGTTTCCAGAGGTAGATGTGGAGTAGAACTCATGTTTCTTCATTTGGGAGCCACAACCGAGACAATGGAGTCGCTAGGTGCAAGCTGCAATATTCAAGGCACTAATTTCTGATGCACCTTTAGAATCAAAATTTCTTTGTCGTTCAATCCCAGGGAGATGTATTCAATTCATTCCCCGACAATGACGCTAAGAATGTTAGCACTGATATTCACCCTCATATTGTGGGAGGATAATCCCAGTACCCATCAAAATGTTTGTGGAGGTAGGTTTATGAGTGGAGGTCAAATGGGAAAAGCTCAATACAAGAATGATTTAACATAGAAACTGAACAAGAAATGCATAGGGAAATGAGATTCTCATTAACTTCAGTCAGTGGTTTAGGCTAAAGGTGAGCAGAAGGAAGACTTAGTGAGAAAGGTGGACAAGTATGCCATGGGCATCCGGCCTTCAAGCAGCTTGGTGAAGAAAAACTCAGGTACAAGAGCACTCTTGAACTCAAGTTTAAGATACTAAAATATGTCACAACAATATTATAATCAAATCTCCATTACAATACAACTACAACAACTCGTGTGGATCATTCATGCACGAGCATTTCAGCATAAGAGGAAACAAGACAACGAAGGAAAATATTGAAACAAAGTCACAACAACCTTATAATCAAACCTCCATTACAATACAACTACAACACCTTGTTTGGATCTTCCATGCACAAGTGTTTTAGCACAACAGTAAACAAGATGATGAAAGAAGTTGACTTATATTACTGAGAAAGTCTCAAGTCTCATACATAACCGAAGAACAACTCGGGTATCAAAATATTGCAAAATAGGTAGCTCTGTTCAACCATCGACCACCATAACAAAATATTGAACTGATCTATTTATACTCAGATCAGTGAACAACCACTAGGAGAGTCATCTGGCCACTCCATCCAAGGCTTTTCGTCTATGCATCCTTCTCTTAGACTGTGTGTGTTTCCTCCTACCAGACACAATCTTAGATCAATATGGGATTGCAAGAAGAAATCACCCTTCGTGGTACCTCGGGATGACAATTTTGTCTCCTCATCCATAGATTTCATGCTTCCTATTTATGGATTGAGATGAGGTTTCAGCTACCAATCCTTGTTCATTAACTGAATCCTCCTCAGGATTAGAGCATGGCTAGACGACTAGCGGGAAACCATGTGTTGCTATTGGATATGACTTTATACATGCACAAGATTTTGGGCCTATCGAAAGTGATTTGGACCCACACCACTTTCGGGCCTAAAATGCACAATCTTCTGCCACATAGCCTCCCCATAATACCACGGTTTGGATTTCAGCCCGCCTTTGGATTTTAACGCTCATGTAGCTTGTGGCATCGAAATGATTGGTGGTCAATGATCCAATCGCAATCTGTGAGTTGGGCACGCCATCTATTTTAGTGCCCCCTCCAAAGCTTTATCTACCTGTCGACTATGGAATCCTTCCAACAAATTTTAAAGATGGCATTAAATCGAAATGCACAAGGGATCTCCATTGGGGAAAACTGCACCCGTCTGTTCACTTGTGCTTGTGGATGTCACCTACAACCCTGAACAATTTCATGTGATAACAATGTCAATAATGATATTTTGTTTTCCTTTATACCCTTGAATGGATGAAAATTACTTGGACTGTAAGTATGCATAGTTTTGAAAATATAAAGTGCATGAAAATTAACAATTTGTTTGGTTGAGGATTGTTGAAATTGTAGGAAGAAAAGGGTCTTGGATATGGAATTATCGTAAGTCCATAAGGAATACCAATTGTCGGCTAAGCCAAACTGCAATGGGAAGGAAATTCCCATGTTTGTGGATCTGGGCCCTGTATGGAAAAAATCTGAAAATAAATATGGAATTGAAAAAAAAAATATGTGGGTGACAAATTTGCGAAAAAATTATGAATTTGAAATTGATGATAATTTCTCATAATTGTTATATACTTGTGATACAGGTGAGATGAAAAATATATGTCTAGGAAGGAAAGATGAAGGCTTTCAAGTTGGAAATCATGAAAGAGGCTATTGGTTGGGACAGGAGAACCCTGTGGTAAGCCATGATCACCTTAGAACATGTTGTCTTGTGGTAACACAAACCAGAGGGACGCCTCGAATATAAGGCTCAATGAAGTCATTAAAACTCTTTGTGTGCGAGAAATACTTGGCAAGGAAAGATGGATCACCTAAGGAACTGTATAGCAGAGAAGGGGATGTCTGAGCCTAGGCCTGGAGGGTGAGTGACCGCAAGGAACAAGGGACTTTGAAAATTCTCATACAATATTGATTGGGATCATGCACACAATGGGTATGTCTAGGAAAAACAATGAGCCCAGATAACCAGATAGCCATGTGGATTCAAATCTAGGGACTGCACTTATAAGTATTGTGCTAGATTGTGAAAATTTTCCTCTTGAATGTTGCACAACAATCAAATGTTTTTGCATGAAACTGTGGTTAATATGCCTATTGTCCAATATTATTGAAGGCAGGTGACAAAGGCCAAGAGTCTAAAAAGACTTGACTCAGAAAGATGATCAATATTTCTAAAGCAACTGAATGACAAAGGCGTGACATGTGTTACTGAGAAAGAACACTGAGTTGAATGTTCCTTTTTAAGGTGGAGGGGATTGTAACACTTATGTTTCCCCTAGCTTGTAATTAATCATTAATTATGATTACCATGCTAAGGAATGTGAACGATGTAAATGTATTATTGTTTAGATTTCTAATGACCGACTGTGGGGGTGAAGACTTGAAGTACTGGGCATGATATCACTAGAGGAAATAATGGGAAAACTATAAGAGAGCATTCATTATGTCAAATGACCCCAAATTTCCCCTTGTTGGGAATGATAAACCCCCTCTGGATACTAAGGAGAGGAATACGTTAATGAAGGAAGGACTCATGGTTGAATACTCAACCACCCCCATGAATGGAAACATGGTCTGACTGAAGAATGTCAGCCTGAAGTACCACAGGGTATGGCAGACCAGACTGACCTGAGTTTCCTTCTGACAGAAGGAACAAGATAGGTGGAGAAGCATCCTGGGAAAATATATACAGAAAATAGAGAAAAAGGAGAAGACATTGAAGAGGAAGAGAAGAGCGCGCGAGGCTCTGCAGAGAGCAGGAGAGACACTAGACAAAAATGCATGCACAGAGGGGAAGGAATGACCCAAATATGCAGAAGAAAAGAGGAAGGTTGTGAACTTGATGTTGGGGAAGCATCTAATAAACCTCACAGGGATACTATGATAAAGAGAAGACCTCTGAGAAATGGCATAGTTCCCTAGTGATATCATGGCTTGGCACAAGGGTGGCTAGAATGCTAAGAATGAATGACTCTAAGCCTATGGTTGGGTGGAAAGGCGAACACCCATAGTTGGTTAACTGGCTGCGACATGTAATAGATAAGTATCTTTTGAACCCTTTGTAATTGAATTTAAATGCATGATTGAATGTCTATGTACGTGACTAAGGTTTACAACATCTAATTTATAATGAAAATGCCTAACTATTCTTTTTTAAGCCATTGCATGCGAACGAGTGTAAGATGATGAGTTGGGCCTCTAGGCTAGTTTGAAGATACCCCATCTTTTTTTAGAACTTAAAGTTCTGTGAATTTGGAGGGTGCTTCCTTCAAACCAGCAGCCTAAGAGACCACATGATCATACCCACAACCTTAATCAAATCTCGGCTAAGAGTAGAGATTACAACCCGAGATTCATTAGAGGATCCATATGACCAAGGTCTATGAACCCTGCGCTAGTCGAAAGGAGTTAAGCCTTTCTAGCTTCAGAACTTCAGGAATTCAGAGCTCCGGGGTGTTGTGACCTTAACCCAACCTTGACCAAGAGGTATCACTGTATCCTTTGGGGCTTGATAAAGCTCCATATAACCAATGCCTATGAATCCTGGGCTAAGTTCTGAGGGAGTTAAGTGTTCGGGACTCTGAGAGTCCGGAGCCTCGGGGAATTAAGTATTTCAAAGACCAAATTGCATCAAAGAACGTCCAACGTCAAACGTCGACGTTCAATGTAGAACGTCGAGCGTCGAACGTTGAACGTCGACATTCAACGTAGAATGTTGAATGTCGAACATTCAAACGTCAAACACCGAACGTCGATTGCCAAATGGTTGCGGCCGTGTGGAGAGATTTTGAGACTTCAGGGAGTATGCGTGCATTAAGGAAAAATGGGCATTCAGTGCCGAACGCTGACTGCCATGTGGTCCCCAACTGATAATGCCTGAACGACTTCGGGAGGCCACATCTTGCAAACCAGAGGTCGGATTAGAGACAATAACATTCATCAGAAAGCTATGAGCGAGTAGAAGGAGATGAAGAACTCAGTGAGGTGATTTGAGATGATTAGAGTGAGCAACATTTTGATGCTCCACCCCTAGAAAGGGTATTTAGAGGTCAAGTGTGTTACAAAAGGAAGTTTGTAGCCAACCCTAGAAGGAGATTATTGGAAGAAATACCTTTTGTGGATAAAGATGTTGTTTGTAGAAAAGAGGCTAATGCACATGGAGCCCGATAAAATGGCCAAGTAAACCCCCCATGTGGAGAGAGAGGGTGGAGGGTTGGAAAGAAGAGGGAAAGAATGGATCCAGTGCAAGGGATCTAGAAGAAGATGGCATAAGGTGAGAAGAGAATGGACCTAGAAGAGTAGAGGAGAAAAAAAGTCGAGCGATACGTAGGAAGAGATAATCTAAGGACACAAGGCAAGGATAGGAGTGAAAAAAGGAAAGTAAGGAGTGAAGAACGAGTAGTCACACCTAAGATAAAGAGAAAATAAACTGCACTAGAAGAGTGTGCGAGAGACAACTCTATGTCAAAGAAAAGACAATTCTATGCCAAAGAAAAACATAAAAGAAGAAAGGTTGTTGAAGAAATGCCAATTAAGAGTAAAATATCAAGTGAATAACCTTAAACACTGAACCTCAAATATATTTTCTCAAATATAAAATAAAGTGTTGGAGATATTTTTCTTCCTAAAACATTGAAATCGAAACTCCATCCATCATTACAATGAACATTTCAAAATAAAAATATCCTTATAACTTTTATATATATATATATATATATATATATATATAAACTATTCCAAACAATCTCTCTTATATTGCCAAGAGGGAAGGGCTTATTTTGTTTTTTCTATCTCTCAATCATTGGAATGGTGAACTTGGATGCCTAATTCTTCAGCGTCTTGTGATATACTTCATAATTTCGAGATCATCTGTCTACAGTAACTCATTAATCATTTGAAAACTCCATCCGAAAAGTTTGAGTACCAACTCGTTGTACCCATATGACAGTCTTCAGTCTTATGCAAGCGATTGTTCTTCAGTGAATGAAAGCGGGTTCTAGAATTCCTTGTGCAGAAAGGGGCGCCATGCATAATAATTATATAACAATAAGGTCACGAATCAAGGGAAGGGCATATCTCTATTTCATATGAACCAAATGACTTGACTATTAATGTCTTTATTAAAATATATTATATGATATCGCATCTTATATGAAGGTTATGCACTAAATTTCAAAAAGGTGGTTGGCATTAGATAGCAATTATGGAAGTATGGTGTCTAAATAATGGAGGAGATTGTATTGCTCACAGATGCAACGAGTCAAACAGTAAAAGGATTTTCATAGATTTGGTGTGTAACTTCAATAATATAAATGAAATATAATTATAGTTAGAAATACAAGTAGTAATGAGAGAAGTTTACAGCGTGTTAAAAAATACATAAATTTATTTTATTTTTTATTTTATTTATATGTTAATAGGATTCAATCTTTAAAGGTTAATATTTTTTTTATAATGTCAAAATTTGAAGAAATGTTTTCACTTTATTTGATCTTTTGGGTTAACTATAGATTTATTGTTAAGATGTATCTATTTTGCGACAACATCAAAATCGTATATGATCATTACTATGTAAATGTTTTAGAAGAATTTGATGCTTCAAAATTTAAGTATTATAGTCTATAATATGAAGAGTATTATCAATATGGTCACTTCAAAAGTTACATGGGGAATAAGGTGAATAGTAATAAAGTAGAAATGTTAAATGATGAAAAAGRCCAACAATAAAAAAGTAATAGGATTACACAATGAKCAATCTYTATTTATCTTCTCCAACTTTTYTTWTAACCATAGCTTAGCTTTCTCATMTTTTCATATTGATCATATGAGAAGGAAGTTGAAACCAAAGACCATTTAAACCTTTAACTCCATWTATGTAGTAAATGTCATACCCTTCCTCTTTTCCTTTTCAATATYAATAGTTCCTTTATCCATCCTGATATGTTTCTCATAATTCTATTTATACTATGTTGYATGCYTTCGATTTTAATGCATTCTCTATATTAATGCATTCAATATATCTTAACATTATAAACAAAAACTTAATGAATAATAACAATGGTTTTATCTAAAAATAATAATATATATTGCATCAATGTTAAAATCAATGGAATATATTTCCACTCAAATCAATGCATTGGGACAATTCTTCCTTCTTTGTAAAATATTCATTCTGAAGACTCAATTGTTATTTGCTAATTTATAACTTCTTGCAAAGCGAAGTAACATTACAACAAAAAAAAATGTTTTCTTTTTCTTAATTCAAGTAATTTGGTGGTTATATACTTAATAAAAGATTGCAAATCCTAAGTAATGGAAGATTATATTCCCCAAATAAAAAATGATGGTTTTTTTCTTTATTTTTTTATTAATTTCAATTATATGACTCGCTCAACTAGAAATCCTATTGAATTTCCAACGATCTTGAGGTTCCATTATTACAATTTCCAAGGAATTAATAATAATTCTTAATGGTCCTTGTATTTCATAATTACAATTCCCAATGCATTTTTTTTTAAGAATTACAATTCTCAATGCAAAGTTAAGTGTTTGGATTACAATTTGAGTCACTTTAACTTAGCATGCTAAATTAACCCAAATGGATTATGTTGTTGGATTATAATTGACAAGAGGTGAGGATGTTCAAATTTTTTACTTTTTTATGGTCCACTATCATGTTTTGTGTTTTTTCTTTTCAATGTGAATGGTTTGTTAATTTTATTTCCTTTTATTTGAAATTGGAGTTGTTATAAGTTTGTGTTTTGATTTGTAAGCAATAGGCCTACGACCCATCTGTCTTATCAACACTGATAGTTTGGAGTAATAAAATTCAATATCTCTTTTCTCTAGTACAATTCTAAATGTATTCTTGTTTGTTGTTACTCATCAACATGCATACAAATCTATGTTTCTGATTCAGTCAATGATAGATTTACCTTATTGTGTCTAGACCAAAAGACATCAACTGATTTAAGCAGAATTTTTCCTCAATTTCCAGCAATGGATCAACCTTTGTGCTATTAAATGAATGCCACCTTTAAGCTAAGTTCAAGGTTTCAAGACTTCATTGGTTTGTTTGCAATGCCAATCTATTGGAAACTTTTTTTATTGCAGTTATAGAAATTATTTATCTCTTAATAAAAATATGTGAGCTATAATCCAAACCCAACAAGTAATAAAGATACATGGTTGTAGGTTCAATTTCTCACCACACTTTTCTCTCATTGCATCCTTCTCTCGGATTGACATTGTTGTGGGGTACAATTGAATATGGTAGGTAGGTCACTCATCATTAGAATCCGAAGTTCAAAAATATTGAATAGTAGTAGATCGATGATATTAGTAATCACAATGCAATGATTTGTGTGTTCAAATTACATTATACCAAACAATTATTACCATCGTCGACCCAGGATTGTGGCTAGAAGATGGAATGTCACTATTGGCAGAGTAAATTGGTTGTCTATTTTCATCTACTAACTGCTTGTGGTATGTTTCGCCTCATAAGACCTTCCGATGTTTTTGAACCAGTATTGGAATATTTTTTGCATATGAACTCGATTCAAAATCAAGATCCTACAAATTGGGATACATTTTTATTCAGATTGACATGGATAAAAAAAAATCAATTAGATGATTGACACATAAATAAAATAAGTTAAACTTACTGGAGATGGAAAGGGAGAACTCTGTGATGGACTTTGAGTAATATGGAATGGGATAGAATTTGAATAATTGACCATTTGATCATATTATAAGGTTTCTCCCTGCATTTTAGCAAAATTAGCAATAATTTTTTTGTACATATCTAAAATATATTTCGAGGACCATACCACAATCTAAGTTTGAATATAGTTTTGAAACCATGTTTTAAGAATAATGTGACATAAAATGTAAAATGTATATTAAAGTATTGTAAGTCATGTGAATTCATCCTAAAAGATAATTTGAGATGAATATAATATTTTATGTGCAAATAAAAGTTCAAATAACTTTAAAAGCATCATTGTGCGCTTATAAACCACAAATGCATTGGTGTGCATATTAATAATAAGAACTGGTGTGTTGAAAAATTAACCACATTGTGTTTCGAGATTTTGTTAATAAAAAACAATTATATGTTATCAATGTATCATATAATATGGACGCACTTATGCGTAATGTAATATAGGCGCACTGGTGCATCTGACATAAACATACCCTCATGCCTAATTTTTTTTAAAAAGAGCAATTTTTTTAAACTATTAAAAAAAGAGCGGGAATCAAATTTCAAGAAGTCCTTTAGATACTAAAAATATATTCACTATTTCATTATTTTGCAAAAAATTGCAGGGGAGAGACTTGCAAGAGAGACATACGACGGAACACTGTGGAGAAGCATAATACTCTGAAACCACAATATTATTCAGAATATGAGAATTTGAAGGGTATGGTGATTCACTCTAAACTTTTTTCATAAAGTTTTTTAAATATTAAGAAGGTATTCAATATTTTCATTATTTTGCCAAAATTTACATGAAATAGATTTGGAAGAGAGACATATAGGGGAGCACTATGGAGTAGAATAATACTTTGGAACAACAAAAATATTCAGAAACTTAGGTTTTAAAGGGTATGGTGATTCACTCAAAACCATACATAGTAAAAATTTTAAATTTTATTGTTGATTTTGATAATAATTTTTTTATGAATTGTATTCTTGTTTGGATTTTAATTAAAACTCAGTAATACACACACACACACACACACACACACACACACACACACACACACACCTTAAACCCTTGTTTAACTCCCTCTATCACTTCAGAATTAGGGATTTTTCATTTTAGGCATTTTAGATCTAATTGGTTTGTTTTTCTATGTATAAGTGTTTGAGATGTGATGCCAAGGGACCACTTATTGCATCAGATCTCAAACGCAGTCATCCCTATGAATTTTTTCATTTGACATTTTTTAAGACGATTTCTGATTTTCCAGTATGCCATTTCAACAGAAACACATTGGTGCGTTTGTGTCTAAGGAGCATCGATAAAGGCTGTTTTTTTTTTAATTAAAAAATATGGTGCATAAAAAAATATATCGCCGATGTTATCTCATATAAACAACACAGAAAATGTTGTCACATATTTTTTTAAAATTTTCTTCTCATCGGTGTGTAATATTTCTATTGTTTTTTTTATGAATATTTAATTTTTTTTTATATGTTTTTGTTTTCTACTGTAGTCTTTGTGATGTCTTGTATATATATATATCTCACTGTTGTAATTCACAATTTAAAAATAAATAAATTAAACTATCCAGTGTGTTTTGTTGTATTGAATGCATCGGTGTGTTTTATGTAATAAACACACTGATGCTTTGTATTTAAAAAGCGCACTAGTTACAACGATTTGTTTCGCTGAAAATTATGTGATTTATTTATAAAATATATTTAATAATTTATGTATTGAATGTTATGGTTTGTATATTGATAAACAAATGACTCAGAAGAGTTAAAATAAGAAACGTTATGGTCGACACAATGACGACACATCCGGAAAAACAAAAAAGGTGGGTTCTCTGTAAATTCTATGCAAAATTAATATGATTGAACTATATGTAAGTTTAACTAATATGTATTGGCTAGTATGTGTCATGCAGTGTTAAGCCCTAATATTGGCTCATTACCCCTTAATTGGGGCATATTATATTAGTAATGTTATTTTATTTATGTTGGATTTAGGCCATTAGTTGTAATTGTACCTCCTAGTCTCCTATATATACCAAGGAGACATTTTCATTTTGAATCATCTTGCACTTGAACATTTAAGTGGGGTAAAAGGAGGTTGCCCCCTCGAAGAGGATTATTATCTGAAATTATCTCTTTTTCAAGGCATTGAGTACTTTTCTGAGAATTTTCTATGCTGTATTGATATTTGGTTCTTAACATATGGTATCAGAGCTCAAGGTCTTGGGGTTTCGCTGCTACATCTGAGACACCTTGGAATTTTCACTAGAACTTTTTTTCTACAATGTTTCAGAAGGAACGGCTTGGAGGATAGTTAGTAGATAGATCAAGGTACGTTGGGTTCAAAATTCAGCTCCTGAGGCCTTATACTTTCATAGATACAACCTCTACAAGATAGGGTTCTGGAATCATCCTGAACTGAGTCATTGCAGAATTTTCGCTATAAAAATGTTTCTGTAATGTTTCAGACCCTAAACTCCAGAGGCTATTTACAAAAAATAGTAAGGTATCTGTGGTAAAAATTTTAGCTTCTAGGTCATCTTAAATTTGTAGATACACCATGTGTAAGATAGGGTATCTGACTAGTCCTATTGACTAGTCTCAAGAAGGTGTTCCAAGTAAAACAATCATAATTTCTTCCTAGAGTATCCAAATTTCATGGGACCAGTTTCATTGGATCGTGGACAGTCTGTATTATTTCTGGTGCGAGTTTCATAATTTTATATCAATTATTTTGTGTGCGGCACACTATACAAGTGAGATCTCCTAGAAAGGCAAAAAATCGACAAGTTGTGGGGAAGTTACTGTAAATTCCACTTGGCACATCCAATTTTGATCAGACCTATGGCATTGCAAAGAAGAAATATCAGAAAAATACATAAAAGAAAATGTCATACCCAAAAGGGTCGAAACTTGGGAGATACAATAGAAGAAACATTGTCTAGCATAACCACCTCAAAATCAAGGTTCAAAAGTGATACTTGGCCAACATGCCACCCAAAAAGGGAACTTCTACACCAAATAAGCCTCCAAAAAATCCTACTTGGACTC
>JZKD02S1672920.1:8909-33996 GCA_000966675.3 Picea glauca
TTATCACCAAAGTATTATGGCCCTTATAAGGTGTTGCAAAAGATTGGTACTATGGCATACAAATTGGAGTTTCCTGCATCTTCACGAGTACACCCAGTTTTCCATGTTTCATGATAAAGAAGGTTATAGGTGACAAGATCCCAGTTCAAACTATATTGTCAGAACTTGACGAGGAAGGAAAAGTCATATTGGAGCCAGAATCCATCACTGACACAAGAACTTTCCAGCTGAGGAACATATGCATTTCAGAGTATCTCATTAAATGGAGGAAACTACCTACTGAAGATTCCACTTGGGAAGATGAGTCTTTTATACAAAAGCATCCATAGTTACTCAATCATTGCAGACAACACTTGTCTCAAGGGGAGGGGCATGTTAAGCCCTAAATAGTGGCTCATTACCCCTTAATTGGGGCATATTACATTAATAATGTTATTTTATTTATGTCGGCTTTATTTCATTAGTTGTAATTATACCTCCCAGTCTCCTATATATACCAAGGAGACATTTTCATTTGGAATCATCTTGGAATTGTACATTTATGTGGGCATAAGGAGGTTTCCCCCTCGAAGAGGCTTATGATCTGAATTTTTCTCTTTTTCAAGGCATTCAATACTTATTTTGAGGTTTTTCTATGTTATATTGATATTTGGTTCTTAACAACAAGTGTATCAGAGTATTTTCTCTTTGATTTTAAGAGGTTCTTATTTCAAAGATTTTTCTTCATATGTGTGCCAATGTTACCCAATGTAGATTGTTGGAGCCACCCTTGTTTTTCACCTTGTGCAATTTTCAATTCTTGATACTTGAGATCTAAAGTTATTTTTCTTTTCCTTCCGAAATCTTAAAACTCTGAAATCTTGTCGCCTGGATAGCAATGCTTTTTCACTTTCAAAAAATATGCATTTTTCACAAGTATGTTTGCTCTTTTGTTTTATTTTGGGATATCGCAAGCTAGATACTTCAATATTTGAATTCATAAGTCCCGAGACGCGAAACTGCGAATTCATTTTTTGTTTTTTCACGCAAAACATTAACTAGGGTAAAAATTTTAACTCATGAGTATGCATTTTCAGGAATTCGCGCCTCGGCTTTCGTCGAACCTAAGTTTTTGTTTTTACAGCCCCGAGAGCTGAGAATGCGATAACTTTTGTGATAACCTTGGTCAAGGACTAAAGGTAAAAAACTAACCATGGTTAAATTTGGTTCATGGTACATCGCCACTCGACACTTTCTTTCATGAAGTTAAGGTGTCCAAAACCCTGATTCACGAAGTTGCGACATGATTATAGCGAGATTAATTAGTCTCCTAATCTAAGATTTCCTTCTCATAATTTGAGCCTTAATTATCTCCACATCGCAATATCGCGACTCTGCATATCATTCTCCCAAAAGTCTGTCTTCGAATTCCCGAGTCACGATATGGCGAGTAAATTAATTATATAATTAAGGATGCGCCAAATCACGGTTACTGTTAATTAAGGTAAAATCGGCACTCGCAGTCTCGCGAGTTGAAGAGTCAAAATGTGAAAAGGAAATTCACGATGCAGCAAAAAGCGAGAAAATTCTTTAAGTCGTTAAGATTTGAAATTTTAAATTAAACGAGATACGTCCCGCACATCGAGGTTGGCACACTTCACGAGGTAGCTACTTGCTCTCCATAACTCGACTGCCTGTCAAGCCGCCGAGCATTGATGACATTAATGAAGAATTAGGGTAAATCCACGAATGAATAAGATCAGATTTATGCAATAAATTTGTTTCTATTTGCGATTTGACAGACTTGTTTCAAATAGTACGGGGCTTTCAAATATATACGAGAGTTTCATTCTATTTTTGAATATTTCTCATAGACGCATAGAGCTCACCTTTCTCTGAGTGAACTAATCTCTGCATGTATACACAGTTCTATCATAGAAGAGCGAAAACACAAGTTTCAGACATGGCTCCAAGGAGAGCAGCGAAAGCGAATGTCGAGGTTGCGGCGCAGGGTTCAGACAATGTCTCAGATACTTCACCTTGAACTGGTGGCTTAGTACCCAGCTGGTCGTTTGTTTCAGATATTCTGCAATCTGAATTGGTGAGCTATTCAAACTCTGATGATAATGATAATGTAAAGGACGACTTGAACACTAAATACAAGATAGTTGTTTAGTCGGGAATGCACCTGGTTGCAACCAGACCACGGTTTCTCCCATACTACGACATGATCCGATGGGCATTGGATCACATAGACCTACCCACCAGGACAATCATAAGTGACCAATGGACCACAGTCAGAAATTTCAGACCAGACCATATCCAAACCATGTACAAGCTCCCAACAACTGTTGAATACACGTATAATGTTGAATTCCTGGAGGAATTCAAAAAGAAGGAGTGCGAACAATATGACAAAACCATGCCTGGTTTGATAAAAGATTGGGTTTCACGCTCCGCGACATTCAGAGATAATGACAAGGGTGTGTATTCAATTGCTTCACTAGAGCCACATTATATGTATGTGGCAATGATGACATGCCGACTTTTCGGAAGAGAGGATACAACACATTTCTACATTACGTGGGTACCTCTCATCTTTCGGGTAGCGGAAGGTTGCTCATTTAATTGGGCAAAGATACTCTCGGATAGCTTGTTTAACAAGGTCACAGAGTATCGAGAGCAAAAGGTAGCCGGGGGACCATCCGCATTCTTCATGTCTGCATATATCATGGATGCAATATGCTCCATGACACCTTTCCCTTTGATGAATTGGGCTTGGAGTCCAACCTAAGAAAAAGATGTGCATGAATATCACGACAAATTGTGGGAAAATAAAGAAAATAAATTTATTTATGAGATTTTCAACTGGGTGATGGTGCCCCTACACATCGCCATTTTTGGTCATTCGCCACCTCGCATCTGGGATAGCATTGATTCAAATCTGAAGGGTATCGCGGACTGGTATGTAAAAGTAGAGTTTTCCTATTTCAGAGTGTTCGGAGCTACTGTTCCCCCATTTGCGCTACCACTGTTTACTCCCAACAAGCTGTCCTGTCGCGAGATTGCCCGACAAACAGTGATTGGCAGAGTGAGTAAAGAGCTCAAAGCATCATCAAAGAAGGTATGGTCGTTTTTCCCCGTTCGACTAAATTCTTATTCTTTATTGGATTTTGGACATGCTAAGGATGAGGCTGCAACCTTAGAAGACTTGAGTTTGGTCTCTATTGAGTATAAAAAGAATAATCCTCAGAAAATTGTAAGCGCCCATCTGTCAAATTGTGGGTTGAAGAAGTTTGAACACGAGTGTTCACCCTCGGATGATATTTTTGGAGGGGTGAGGTCCTATGGGGAAGTGCTAGTTCGAAACAGATCTTTATCACCCGAAGACATGGCCTCTATTTTAAAGTTTCAAGAGCATAGAAAAAGATGTCTCCCCGTTGTGCTAGGAGGTTTGGGTCGTTCCAAGGATAAAGAGAAGGAAGATGAAAGTTCTGAGGGCCAAACTTCTAATCCCAAAAAATGTCAGGAAGGGGAGCAAGAGAAGAATCCCAAGCAAGAGAAGAATCCCGAGCAGGAGAAGAATCCCAAAATAGAAAAAGAGTCTACTGACCCACCCAAGGAACATAGTCCAGAAGTGGAAGTAAGAAACACAGAATCGCCAGAAACTCAGAATCCAGAGACTGAGACGAAGACCTCTGATCCTCCAAAGGAACAAAACTCACTCGGCACACCAGGAAAGGCGACAAAGAAAATCGAGGAACCCATCACTTCTATCACCCGTTTGCAGTCAACGCAAGGAAATATAGGAGAAGGATGGATTTTCGGTGAAGAACTAAGGCCCATCAGAGCAGAAGAACTTCCTCCCAATGAGTTCTTCTTTGACAAAAAGAGAAAAGTAGTTTTGAAAAGGGAGTTCTGCCAGGATGAAGGATCAAATGCCAAAAAATTCAAAGTGATGACCGATGGAAAGAACAAAAAGAGTGATGAATTCGCCACAGAGATCATAGGAACGCTGGGAGCGTATGTGTCAGTGAATCAATTCTCGGTCGCAATGTTGAAAAATCATCTCCAGAGAAAGAATCGCCTGATCAAGACTCTCGAAGCCCGAGTACCTTCGGCCGTAGAAAGTGCTAAGAGTCAGGCGAGTGGAGAAATAGAACTGGCCCGATTGGCTGATAAAAGGGAAATAGAAGTCCTCAAAACCAAATTGGAACAAGCAAATTCAGTGATCCGAGATGGTTGGATACAGTCGGGTCAGCAGAGGAGTATGATCACAGAGCTACAGGCTCGGTTAGAGGTCACTGAAAGCAAGGTGATCGACATTGAGATTTTTAAATCCCGAGCGATCGATATTTGGAGCAAGATCTCTTCTGTGCAATAGAGTCTGCTAGAAAAAGTGGGAGAGATTCGAGAATATTGCCTATTAATGCATTGGATTTCTGAGAATTTGATTGTTAAAGAAAGAAACGCAGAAGCTGCTCGGGTCACTTTTCAAGAGGCAGTGATAACTACTAACAACAAATTTTTAGCAGGTTCTCCCAGACTCACCATTGTTGAACAAACTAGGGGTAATATTCTGTTAAAGGATTGGGAACATAATATTACCTTAAGCAAGGAACAGGTCCAAAAAGTGACCAATTCATTAGAAGAAGCCTGCAATGCTATAGATGGTAAGCTGTTAGGGATGGAGAGTGGAGGTGACTCAGAGACATTGAGGCAAATGAATGTAGATCAAATTTCCCTTGACATGAAGGAGAAGAATGAGAGAGATTCGGTAGAAATATCTAATATGGATAGGGTAGATATGGCTCGAATTGACGAACATTTTATTCAACCTAGCACACAAATCAGTTCCCTTGACATCATTGAAGCACAAATGGGTAATAAAATTCAACAGTTAGCCTGAGAGTGCTATTTTGCCAAGGCCAGCTGTCAAGCGGAACCTTCGCAGCTTGTTTCCCAGTTTGTGGACAAATGTATCATGTACACCGAATCCATGCAAAGACAAGCACCTGGCACTTTTTGAAAATAGAGTAGGAGAGGTGGAATTACTTCGCTCCTCCTAGCTGTCAAGTGGAGCCTTCATAGCTTGTATCTCATTTGTGAACAAATGTATCATATGCACCGAATCACGCAAAGACAAGCACCTGGCACTTTTTGAAAATAGAGTAGGAGAGGTGGAGTGATTTCGCTCCTCTCGTTTGTAACAACATTTATGAAACGATTGATGTTTCTAAAAGGGGAAAAAAGTGGTATAATTAGATCACCAAAAGAAGAACAACAGGATGGAACCTTTTTGGTAGTGATTGTATATAGAGTTTTTGCATTTGAGAAGTTAATACAAGAAAATTTGAAGATTCCTGATTCCGTCACGACTGTGTTACAAGTTTGTTTCGTTATGTTTCTTGTTTCTTTTCATTTCACTATTCATAATTGATGTGTATCACTATAATTTTGTACGACCACTACAATAGTAAAGGGATTTCATCTTTCTGTAATTGTTTCTTGTCTTTCCTCTACACCAGCTATCAGCGGGTGTAAGACCAATTTACATTTACATAATTTTATATTTATTTACACTATGTCAATTATTTCTATGCCAATTTCTTCTTCTGTGTATGTGTGAGTTTTCTATTGACAGGAACCTTATGTCATCCACAGCTAAACATTTTTCTCTCACCCCACATCTTTTTACTAAAAATAATACAGTTACGGGAAAGGGCCTTCTATTTGCATTCTTATTTTGTTCTTCATGCAAAAGTTTCTCTTTATTTCGACCAAATTGTAACAGTGTTGAAATCTCCTATTTAGATCATTTCCATATTGGTACTGTTCCTCAATGACTGTCCCTGCAGCAACTCAACCTAATATTCAACCCAGACTATCCAATCAAATACATATTGCTTTAGATCTTTTTGACATAATCCTTAAAACTGCGAACACTCAGGAGGAATTGGAACGTTCATGGGCAGCCATTGAACAAGATATTACTATCCAGGAACAGTTGGAAGCTAGACAACGAGAACATAGAAATCCTCATTAGTTTCCCATACCGAAGGTTAGTGTAATCCTTTATCAACCTTTATCATACTTTCGGATGCCTTGACACTGTACTTTTAAGCCTTAAGTACAGACTCGGGAACAACATCTTTCTGGCGTCATTTCTGGGGACCGAAGTTACAAAATCTTTTCCCTGATAAAAAAACAAACTATTTCGTTGATAGTGTTACTCTTTGATAGTGAACATAGAGTGCACACCATTTTAAGGTTTTTTTAAATCTTTCACTTGGCGACTCCACTGAAACACAAACTGGCGTCTGGTAGAAAGCATACCAGACAGAACCCGGGTGGCATGTTGATTACGCCTGTAAATAATCCTGAAATTTTTTTAAGAGTGAGAGGATCATTTGAGGCAACCACTTCAGTTAATAAACCCAAAAACCCACTTTTAAAGACTAAATACCCTTCAGAACATCCTACTTCCTACAGCCCTCTGTCTGATACCAAAGATTCAGAAACAAACTACTCGGAATTTAGGAGTGAGCCACATCAGACTTTCCCATCTATAAACAAGGGAAAAGGTCCTTTAGAAAGATCGTTATCGTTTGACATACCAGCCTTTCTTCAGCAGAACTTCCCAGTTTCTCCTGATTCAAAAGAGTGTGTTACCCCCTCATTTCCTACTCTCAATTCAATGGTAGGCGTCAGAGGAGGAGGTGGAGGACAACCAAATGTCCCTCCTCCCAGAGTATTTGCAAAAGTAGCAGTAAGATACGCTCCCCTGGTTTTACCCGTTCACCTCCATGATTTACCTGACAACTACATCAAAAATCTTCCTAAGTTCACTGGGGAGGGAGATCTAACCACAGCCGAGCATATAAACTTTTTTGACCAGTTTGCAGACATCTGTGGTATTGAGCACGGGGATGTCTATTTGAGACTACTTGTCTAGACCTTCGAAGGACAGGTCTGAACTTGGTTTCGGAGTCTTCCTGCAGCTTCTATTCGGACATATGATGCCTTGGAAGATGCTTTCCTCAGACAATGGGGAGAGCGAAAGGATCACTTATATTACCTTACAGAGTTTGGGTCCCTAAAGAAAAAGAACTTAGAAACCGTTATGGAATTTATTCTGAGATTTAACAAACTTTATAATAAAATTCCAGTCGCTGTTAAACCTTCCAAACCCTCAGCCAAAGTAACTTTTGCGGGAGCTTTCGAACCTGATTTTGCATTGCTTTTGCGAGAAAGAAGAGGAGCCACCCTGAATAAAATGCAAGACGATGTTGTCGAAATAGAATCTAATATGATGGCTTTAGGTAAGTTAAAGGCTAAAGTAGAAACAGTCAACCATGAAAATAGATGCTATAGGGAACCAGCGGGTCCTTCCGGGTCAAATAGATACACTGACGACAGAGTAGATGATATGGCCCGAGTAATTAAAGAATTGTATAACAAAATCTCTAGGATTGAGTTGGATCAGGTTAAAGCTGATTTTTCTAACAAAAAGGACTTCAGGAGAAACCCAAATCCTCAAAATCAATAGAGGCAAATAAAGAATGAAGATAAAAAAATACAAGCTCCACTGAAAAATGAAAATTTTATAGGAGCAAATGACCTCCAAGATTTCGGAGATTCGAAAGATGGAGTCTCATGTTTCGGTGATGAATGTTTGCAGTCATTTTTGACCAGAGAAGACTATGAGAAGTCTTCAAATACCCCTCAACCGTATAATGAAGAGTAAGAAGATGATCATACTGACCTCCACATATCTCAACCAGAAACAAAAATGATAGCGGCTGATTTTCAACCCAAATACAATCTGATATCTAAAAATAAACCTACCTCAACTGACCAACCTAAGAGAATCCTGCAAAGGGGTCAACCTCATGAACCTCCTTTGGAAGATACATTGTTACCCAGCATTAAAGTCAAGATAGCAAGGACTCAAGAGTCTGAGGTGAAAGAAGATGAAACCCAAACAAAGGAAACAGGACCGATAGATAAAGTTACATCTTCAACTAAGGTCACGAGTGATAAAGCGATCCAGAAAAACAAGTCGGAAGAAAAAATCTCGGAAGTCTTAACCAAAGAAATGGACAAGGCAAATACATCTTACAATTTTGAAAATGAATTAAATAAAATTAAGATATTGATTCCTTTGGTAGAATTAGCAAAAAACCCCACTTATCGGAAGCAAATTGCCAAGGTGATGGGTGTTTATGAGCCAGAAAGTCACTCCAATGTTATCAACCTAGAAGACGATAGACCTAACATCACCTTTGGTCCTCATTTTGAGGGATCCAAGGACAACATCGCTCCTTTCTATATCACCCTGAATATACATGACCAGTTACTGCATAACTGCATGTTAGACTTCGGGGCTTCACATAATGTTATGCCCAAAGTTATAATGGAGAGGTTGGGGCTCCAGATCATTAGACCCTATGGAAACCTATACTCCTTTGATTTGAGAAAGGTGAAATGTATGGGAATGATAAAAGATTTGGTAGTTACCCTGGCTCAAGTCCCGGTTAAGAGTATCCTGATGGATGTGGTTATCGCAGATATACCCCCCAAATATGGTATGTTGTTATCCAGATCATGGGGAGCCAAGTTGGGGGGCTCTCTAAAATTAGACATGTCATATGCCACAATCCCAATTTTTGGTGGTCAGTTTACCCATTTGTACCGAGAAACAAGATTAGCGTATACTGTCAGTGATCCTCAGAACCCAAATAACTTTCCCATTTACGTTGCAGACCAAGATCTAGGAAATTGCATATTGTCTTTTGATGATGGTCTAGATGGGTGTCTAGAAGAATTTGATATGAAGAAGGAAGATCTTAGCCCCTTGACTGGAGAACTATGCAAAAATGGTATTTGGAAAATGTACTTTGATGGCGCTTCGTCTTCTGAAGGAGCTGGTGCTGGCATACTTTTTGTAGCACCTGAAGGTAAGTTTATTGTTCCTTTCTCATATCATTTGCAGTGGGACATAGATTACACCAATAACGTATGTGAGTATGAAGCCTTAGTCTTAGGTTTAGAGGCTGCAAAGAAGTTAAACATAAAAAACTTGGAGGTTTACGGTGACACTGAATTGATAGTAAGACAAGTAAACCGACAATACCTAGCCAAACATCCCAGACTAAGAACATACAGAAATTGTGCTTGGGATTTGATGGAGAATTTTTTCTCATCTATAAAAGTCCATTTTATTCCTCGCACAGAGAATCTACATGATGACGCTTTGGTTAAGGTAGCCTCAACCTTTTCTCCTCCCACAAACATTAAACTCAAATATCATATTGAAATCATATATAAACCCTCTATACCCAACAATGTTAGACACTGGCAGATCTTCGAAGATGACAAACAAATTCAGAAGTTTCTTATGGCAATAGGTGAATTCTCTGAAACTCATCCAAACCAAGAAAACCAAAACGACCCGATGTGGATTATGCAAGAGGGTGAAGATCCTAAAACCTTTCGAGAAAAAATAGCGGACCATCGCATGTTGGTCCTTAAAAACAACCAGATCCCGAAAGGCTTAATTCCTTTAGAAAGACTCTTCAATCAGAATGACATACCTGTGAAATCTACTTTGCAGCCCCAACCAGAAGAAGTGGAGGACTGCGACATAGGAACTAAAAAAGATTCCAGGATAGTAAAGATATCTAAATTCCTCCCTCCTAAGGTAAAAGACCAGTACAGAGACCTACTCAGATAGTATAAAGATATTTTTTCCTGGTCCTATGATGAGCTTCGAACATATGATACTTCTATAATTGAGCACAAGATACCTTTGAAGCCTCGAGTCAAGCCTTTTAGGAAAAATCTCAAGCAGTTTAACCCCATTTTGTTGCCCGTTATTGAAAAGGAAGTTAAGAATCTCTTAGATGCGAAAGTAATTGTACCTCTAAGGTACTCAGACTGGGTGGCAAATTTGGTCCCTGTCAGAAAAAAGAACGGAGAAATCAGACTGTGTGTGGATTTCTGGAACTTGAACAGATCCTCTCTTAAGGATAATTATCCACTTCCCAAAATGGACCATGTCCTAGAAAGGGTAGTTGGAGCAAATTGAATGTCTATGATAGATGGGTTTTCTGGGTACAACCAAATCTCCATGAACGAACAAGACAGAGAAAAAACCGCTTTCACCACACCCTGGGGTACATTCATGTATGATAAAATGAATTTTTGTTTGATGAATGTAGGGGCTACCTTCCATCATGCTATGGACATTGCTTTCGTCAGAGAAAGAGACAAGTTCGTAGTAATCTACCTTGACGATTTGACGGTTTTTTCTAAAACCGATGAAGAACATTTGATCCATTTAAAATAGACTTTCGAAAAATGCCGCAGGTATGGCCTATCTTTGAACCCAAAGAAATCACATTTCGCTATGCAGGAAGGTAAGATTCTAGGGCATATCATATTTAAATATGGGATCAGGATCGATCCTAAGAGGATTGAAGCAATATAAACTATCAGTATTCCTAGAAACATTAAAGAAATTCAATCTTTCTTAGGTACAATAAATATTTTACGAAGGTTTATACCAAATTTTGTTGAGATTGTCAAATTGATCACAGGAATGCTGAAGAAAGGTAGCAAAGTAAATTGGACGACCGAGGCTAAAGCGTCGTTCGAGCATATTAAAAAAGTCATCAGCGAGGCACCTGTGTTAACAAGCCCAGATTACTTGAAAGATTTCCTCATCTTCTCCTTCACTTCTAAACATACTATCGTCGTGGTGTTGCTGCAAAAAGATGATGAAGGCTTTGAACGCTCGATCGCTTTTTTTAGCAAGATCCTTAGACGTCGAACTAAAATATGATATAATAGAAAAATAGGCGTACGCAATGGTGAAAGTGCTAAAAGCATTCAGAACTTACATTCTGCATTCAAAAATTATCGCGTACATGCCAACCAGTGCTATGAAGGATATATTGGTACAGCCAGATAGTGATGGAAAACAAGGGCACTGGCTCGCTAAAATACAAGAATTTGATCTAGAAATCAAGCCTACTAAATTGATAAAGGGAAAGGGTCTGGCCAAAATATTGGCTGAGTCGAACCTTAGAGATCTTGACATCAATTACCTACAAGGGGAAGACGAAGACACACGTTTGCAAGAGCTGGATGACCAGACATATCCAAGCAAGGTTGAAGAAAAATTCATGTCGTCAGGCTGGTATAAATATATAGTTTTCTATTTGTTAAACCTGAAATGTCCAGATGGACTAGCACCAACCAAATACAGAACTTTAAAACTCCATGCTATAAAATATTGCATCTTCGAAAATCAATTATACTGGAAGGATCCACTCGGGTTCTTACTAGTCTGTCTGGTTGAGTCAGAAACTCCACGGGTTATAGAATAATTTCATGAAGGAATCTGTGGAGGACACCATGTATGGAGAGCCATAGCCTACAAGATCTTTAGGGCCGGATACTATTGGCCGAAACTATTTTCGGATGTCAATGCCAAAGTACGTGCCTGTTACTCGTGTCGAATATTCGTTGGTAAGCAGAAACTCCCTGCACTACCACTCGTTCCAGTCAAAACTGAAGCCCCATTTCAACAATGGGAATTAGACTTCATAGGGGAAATTAATCCCCATTCCAGTGCTCAGCATAAATGGATCTTAACAGCCACAGATTATTTTACAAAGTGGGTGGAAGCAATTCCAACCAAAAGGGCAATAGACTCGGTGGTGATCGACTTCTTGGAAGATAACATCTTGTCAAGAGTCAGATGTCCCTGAAAGATTGTTACCGACAACGCCCAAGCCTTCAAGTCCATGGCTATGATCAACTTCTGTCAGAAGTACAGTATCGTTCTCAGCCATTCCACTACTTATTACCCTCAGGGAAATGGGCTGGCTAAATCATCTAACAAGAGCCTGGTAAACATAATAAAAAAAGTACTGAATGAAAACAAGAGGTCCTGGCATGTACATTTGAAGTACGCGTTGTGGGAAAACTGCATCAGCACTAAAAGGTCTATCGGCATTCCATCATTTTAGATGGTATATGGGACCGAGGCAGTTCTGCCTATAAACTTAGCATTGCCAATGATGAAATTATGGCAGGATGAAAACAAAGAACCCAATCATGTAACCAGAAGAATTAACCAACTGATTGAGGTTCAACAGTTCAGAGTGGAGGTTGATGAGAAGATGCAGAAATACCAGGATGATATGAAAGCATTGTTCGATCTCAAGGCAAATAATAGTGAGTTCCTCCCAGGTGACTTGGTGTTAAGATGGGATATGAGACGAGAAGAAGCCACTAAGCATGGCAAATTTGACCACCTTTGGTATGGACCATTCAGGGTCTCAACTCCAGAAGGAAAAAATTCCTTTCTTCTAGAAAATATTGATGGAGAAGTTCTCAACGCCCATGTCAATGGGCAGTACTTAAAGCACTACATGACGTGACAGTCGTCGGATAAAAAAGAAATAAAATGAAATAAAAAATTCTATGTATATATTTATAAATAAATAAATTTTATTATGAGTTTTTGTACATAATTATTTTTTCGTCCAAACATTTAATTTTAATTTTTGGTTTTCATTTCTAAACTCTCAACACATTGTCAATAAAATTTGTATTTGTTGTTGTAGGATTCCAGTTGCAGACGAAACTAGCTGAAAAAATAATATACAGGTCAGTGTTGGGAATAGAACGACATAAAACAGGTGATACATAAGATAATTCATAGTCCACAAAGAAATTGAAAGAAAAGACAGAGGTGAGTTTTCTCAATACACATGTCATGAAAGGTTGTTTTAGCAATCTAAGGTAATATTGTTCAAATTGCAATATAAAAGATTAGATAACAGGATTATTTCTGGCTTCATAATCCTCAAACTAAATAATTCGAATGAATATATTAAACCCAAAAAACAGTGAGTCATAATTTTTGTTCCTAAATATATCTGAAAACCAGTCCCGAACTATTGTGACCTTTTGTATATTAAGCCATTGAATTGCTGCCTTGTTTTCTGTCTATATTTGGTCCTAACTTTTAGCGAGTCACTACCTTCCCGAGTCCTTTTGAAGAGATAAAGGTTTTTTGTTTTAAACCTCAGGGATTCCAAAGCAGATCTTAATGAGAAAGCTGGTCTTCACAACTACTTGATCTTATGCTAAGCTAAGGAACGTTTATAGCGAGCCTAACTTTCCTAGGTTTTTCAACAGCGTTGGAAAAATCAAAGCTTGCTTGAACAGGATGTTCCTTAAAATTTTATTATTCTCCCCTATCTCCCTAAGAAAGGAAGGTCTTGTGAGGGTCAAAGAACGGTTGATACTGAGTAATCAAAATAAGTTGACAGACCTCTGATAAAAAATATTACACAGATCTCAACCCTGATATAAACTGATTGTCCCATCTTTGTGTTTTAAAAGTAAATACTAAGACAAGTGGTGAAAGGAAATTCAGAAATGATTGCCCCCACCTAGTCCATTAAGACGATGAAAGGAAATTCATAAATGATTGCCCTCATCTTAGCGTTTAAATGCATAAATATTTCCCGAAGTGGTGAAAAGAAATTCAGTTGAAAAGGGGTCAGACAACTTCACCGGGGTACTGAATAGGCTCACTGGCAGTGAAGCAATGTCTGAAAGATCTATAAGGATGTTACACATAAATATCAATCTACTCTGGTAACCAACACTTTCTGAAAGCCTGATCATTTCCCCAAATTCCGATGGGACTTCCCAATTTAAAATTGTATAATAGCATTCTTTTAATGCAAGCTGAGAATCGTAAGATCTGTTGAATATCCTAGGTTCGTTTTGACTATCTTAAAACGTCTCCTAAGTTAGTAGTGAGAAAGGGAAAGTTGCGGAAGTGACTTCAGCTATGTTTGGAAAGAGTATCTGAGTTCGAAAAAATTTCTGGGGTACCAAGCGAAGATTTCCTCCCCCTTTCTATCTTTTTCCTTGAATTTTTCTGTCGATTTTAGCCTATGACTCCATTTACCCAATATTGGCACCTGGTCTATTGTTCTTCCCACCTCACAGGGAAACAGGATCCCTAGTTGGAGCCTATGTTGGAGCCACCCTTGTTTTTCACCTTGCACAATTTTCAATTCTTGATACTTGAGATCTAAAGTTGTTTTTCTTTTCCTTCCGAAATATTAAAACTCTGAAATCTTGTCGCTTAGATAGCAATGATTTTTCACTTTAAAAAAAGATCCATTTTTCGCAAGTATGTTTGCTCTTTTGTTTTATTTCAGGATATCGCAAGCTGGATACTTCAATCTTTGAATTCATAAGTCCCGAGATGTGAAACTGCGAATTCGTTTTTTGTTTTTTCGCGCAAAACATTAACTAGGGTAAAACTTTTAACTCATGAGTATGCATTTTCGGAAATTCGTGCCTCAGCTTTCGTCGAACCTAAGTTTTTGTTTTTACAGCCCCGAGAGTCGAGAACGCGATAACTTTTGTCATAACCTTGGTCAAGGACTAAAGGTAAAAAACTAACCATGGTTAAATTTGGTTCACGGTACATCGCCACTCGGCACTTTCTTTCATGAATTTAAGGTGTCCAAAACCCCGATTCATGAAGTTGCGACATGATTATAGCGAGATTAATTAGTCGCCTAATCTAATATTTCCTTCTCATAATTCGAGCCTTAATTATCGCCACATCGCGATATCGCGACTCTGCATATCATTCTCCAAAAAGTCTGTCTTCGAATTCCCGAGTCGCGATATGGCGAGTAAATTAATTATATAATTAAGCATGTGCCAAATCACGGTTACTATTAATTAAGGTAAAATCGGCACTCGCAGTCTCGCGAGTTGAAGAGTCAAAATGTGAAAAGGAAATTCATGATGCAGTGAAAAGCAAGAAAATTCTTTAAGTCGTTAAGATTTGAAATTTTAAATTAAACGAGATACGTCCCACACATCGAGGTTGGCACACTTCACGAGGTAGATACTTGCTCTCCATAACCCGACTGCCTGTCAAGCCTCCGAGCATTGATGACATTAATACAAAATTAGGGTAAATCCACGAATGAATAAGATCATATTTATGCAATAAATTTATTTCTATTTGCGATTTGACAGACTTGTTTCAAATAGTACAGGGCTTTCAAATATATACGAGAGTTTCATTCTATTTTTGAACATTTCTCATAGCCGCAGAGAGCTCACCTTTCTTTGAGTGAACTAATCTCTGCATGTATACACAGGTCTATCACAGAAGAGCGAAAACACAAGTTTCAGACATGGCTCCAAGGAGAGAAACGAAAGTGAATGTCGAGGTTGCGATGCGGGGTTTAGACAACGTCTCAGATACTTCACCTCGAACTGGCGGCTCAGTACCCAGCTGGTCATTTGTTTCAGATATTCTGCAATCTGAATTGGTGAGCTATTCAGACTCCGATGACAATGATAATGTAAAGGATGACCTGAACACTAAATACAAGACAGTTGTTTAGTCAGGAATGCACCTGGTTGCAACCAGACCACGGTTGCTCCCATACTACGACATGATCTGATGGGCATTGGATCACATAGACGTACCCACTAGGACTATCATAAGCGACCAACGGACCATAGTCGGAACATTCAGACCAGACCATATCCAAACCATGTACAAGATCCCAACAACTGCTGAATACACGTATAATGTTGAATTCCTGGAGGAATTCAAAAAGAAGGAGTGCGAACAATATGACAAAACCATTCCTAGTTTGATAAAAGATTGGGTTTCGCGCTCCATGACATTCAGAGCAAATGACAAGGGCGTGTATTCAATTGCTTTTCTAGAGCCACATTATATGTATGTGGCAATGATGACATGCCAACTTTTCGGAAGAGAGGATACAACACATTTCTACATTGCGTGGGTACCTCTCATCTTTCGGGTAGCGGAAGGTTGCTCATTTAATTGGGCAAAGATACTCTCGGATAGCTTGTTTAACAGGGTCACAGAGTATCGAGAGCAAAAGGTAGCCGGGGGACCATCCGCATTCTTCATGTCTATGTATATCATGGACGCGATATGCTCCATGACACCTTTCCCTTTGATGAATTGGGCTTGGAGTCCAACCCAAGAAAAAGTTGTGCATGAATATCACGACAAATTGTGGGAAAATAAAGCAAATAAATTTATTTATGATATTTTCAACTGGGTGATGGTGCCCCTGCACATCGCCATTTTTGGTCGTTCGCCACCTCGCATCTGGGATAGCATTGCCGCAAATCTGAAGGGTATCGCGGACTAGTACGTAGAAGCAGAGTTTTCCTATTTCAGAGTGTTCGGAGCTACTGTTCCCCCGTTTGCGCCACCACTGTTTATTCTCGACAAGTTGGCCTGTCATGAGATTTCCCGACAAACAGTGATTGGCAGAGTGAGTAAAGAGCTCAAAGCATCATCAAAGAAGGTATGGTCGTTTTTCCCCGTTCGGCTAAATTCTTATTCTTTATTGGATTTTGGACATGCTAAGGATGAGGCTACAACCTTAGAAGACTTGAGTTTGGTCTCTATTGAGTATAAAAAGAATGATCCTCAGAAAATTGTAAGCGCCCATCTGTCAAATTGTGGGTTGAATAAGTTTGAACACGAGTGTTCACCCTCGGATGATATTTTCCGAGGGGTGAGGTCCTATGGGGAAGTGCTAGTTCAAATCATATCTTTAGCACCCGAGGACATGGCCTCTGTTTTAAAGTTTTAGGAGCATAGAAAAAGATGTCTCCCCATGGTGCTAGGAGGTTTGGGTCTTTCCAAGTATAAAGAGAAGGAAGATGAAAGTTCTGAGGGCCAAACTTCTAATCCCGAAAAATGTCAGGAAGGGGAGAAAGAGAAGAATCCCAAGCAAGAGAAGAATACCGAGCAGGAGAAGAATCCCGAAATAGAAAAAGAGTCTACTGACACACCCAAGGAACATAGTCCAGAAGTGGAAGTAAGAAACACAGAACCGCCAGAAACTCAGAATCTAGAGACTGAGACGAAGACCTCTGATCCTCCGAAGGAAGAAGACTCACTCGGCACACCAGGAAAGGTGGCGAAGAAAATCAGGGAACCCATCACTTCTATCACCCCTTTGCAGTCAACGCAAGGAAATATAGGAGAAGGATGGATTTTCGGTGAAGAACTAATGCCCATCAAAGTAGAAGAACTTCCTCCCAATGAGTTCTTCTTTGAAAAAAAGAGAAAAGCAGTTGTGAAAAGGGAGTTCTGCCAGGATGAAGGATCAACTGCCAAAAAATTCAAAGTGATGATCGATGGAAAGAACAAAAAGAGTGATGAATTCTCCATAGAGATCGCAGGAACGTTGGGAGCGTATGCATCAGCGAATCAATTCTCCATCATGATGTTGAAAAATCATCTCAAGAGAAAGAATTGCCTGATCAAGACTTTCGAAGCTCGAGTAGCTTCGGCCACAGAAAGCACTAAGATTCAGGCGAGTGGAGAAATAGAACTGGCCCAATTGGCCGATAAAAAGGAAATAGAAGTCCTCAAAACCAAATTGGAACAAGCGAATTCAGTGATCTGAGATGGTCGGATACAGTTGGGTCAGCAAAGGAGTATGATCACAGAGCTACAGGCTCGGTTAGAGGTCACTGAAAGCAAGGTGATCGACATCGAGATTTTTAAATCCCGAACGATCGATATTCAGAGCAGGATCTCTTCTGCGCAACAGAGACTGCTAGACAAAGTGGGAGAGATTCGAGAAGATTGTCTGTTAATGCATCGGATTTCTGAGAATCTGATTGTCAAAGAAAGAAACACAGAAGTTGCTCGGGTCACTTTTCAGGAGGCAGTGATAACTACTAACAACATATTTTCAGCAGGTTCTCCCGGACTCACCATTGCTGAACAAACTAGGGGTAATATTTTGTTAAAGGATCGGGAACATAATATTACCTTAAGCAAGGAACAGGTCCAAAAAGTGACCAATTCATTAGAAGAAGCATTCAATGCTATAGATGGTGAGCTGTTAGGGATGGAGAGTGGAGGTGACTCAGAGACATTGAGGCAAATGAATGTAGATCAAATTTCCCTTGACATGAAGGAGAAGAATGAGAGAGATTCGATAGAAATATCTAAGATGGACAGGGTAGATATGGCTCGAATTGACGAACATTTTATTCAACCTAGCACACAACTCAGTGCCCTTGACATCATTGATGCACAAATGGGTAATAAACTTCCATATTTATCCCGAGAGTGTTATTTTTTTGAGGCCAGCTGTCAAGCAGAACCTTCGTAGCTTGTTTCCCAGTTTGTGGAAAAATGTATCATGTACATCGAATCCATGCGAAGACAAGCACCTGACACTTTTTGAAAATAGAGTAGGAGAGGTGGAATGACTTCTCTCCTCCTATCTGTCAAGCGGAGCCTTCACAGCTTGTATCTCAGTTGTGAACAAATGTATCATATGCACCGAATCACGCAAAGACAAGCACCTGCCACTTTTTGAAAATAGAGTAGGAGAGGTGGAGTGATTTCGCTCCTCTCGTTTGTAACAACATTTATGAAACGATTGATGTTTCTAAAAGGGGAAAAAATTGGTATAATTAGATCACCAAAAGAAGAACAACAGGCTGGAACCTTTTTGGTAGTGATTGTATATAGAGTTTTTTCATTTGAGAAGTTAATACAAGCAAATTTGAATATTCCTGATTTCGTTACGACTGTGTTACAAGTTTGTTTCGTTATGTTTCTTGTTTCTTTTCATTTCACTCTTCATAATTGATGTGTATCACTATAATTCAGTACGACCACTACTATAGTGAAGGGATTTCATCTTTCTATAATTGTTTCTTGTCTTTCCTCTGCACCAGCTATCACCGGGTGTAAGACCAATTTACATTTACAGAATTTTATATTTATTTACACTATGTCAATTTCTTCTTCTGTGTATGTGTGAGTTTTATATTGACAGGAACCTTATGTTATCCATAGCTAAACGTTTTTCTCTCACCCCACATCTTTTTACTAAAAATAATACAGTTACGGGAAAGGGCCTTCTGTTTGCATTCTTATTTTGTTCTTCATGCAAAAGTTTCTCTTTATTTCGACCAAATTGAAACAGTGTTGAAATCTCTTGTTTAGATCATTTCCATATTGGTATTGTTCCTCAATGACTGTCCCTGCAACAACTCAACCTAATATTCAACCCAGACTATCCAATAAAATACATATCGCTTTAAATCTTTTTGACACAATCCTTAAAACTGCGAACACTCAGGAGGAATTGGAACGTTCATGGGCAGCCATTGAACAAGATATTACTACCCTGGAATAGTTGGAAGCTAGACAACGAGAACATAGAAATCCTCATTAGTTTCCCATACCAAAGGTTAGTGTAATCCTTTATCAACCTTTATCATACTTTTGGATGCCTTGACACTGTACTTTTAAGCCTTAAGTACAGACTCATGAACAACATAGATGATATGCATATTACACTTTCTTGTCTAGGCTTCCATCTGTTCACTTTATCTCTTAAAATATTGATCTGAAGTTATTCAAGGTCTTGTTTACTGGTGTATATTGTATGGAGTTATCTGTGATTGACATCCTTTACTGAGTTCACCATCCATTTTCCACCTTTTATAAACATTTATCCTTCACTTTATGATGGGTATCGGGATTACACTTACAATAGTCTAAGTGTAACTTTCGGTGCTAACAGGGCCAACATTGAATTTTTTTTTGTTTGTGCTTGTATGCACTGAAATTTGGCATGGTTATAGTAGATGCATGCATTGATAGTATGGGAGGGTTTTGAGACTATGAATCACATGAATAATTCTACCTTCAAATGATCTTAATGAATTTTTTCAAACTATGCTTCTCCAAGTCATGGACATGGTATGCTTTAAGAGCTCATGTGCCATGCACAAGGTCTAAAACCAAGAGAATCGCATTCAGGTTTATACAATATTCATCTCCAATTTTAACTTTGCTTCACCTGACAATTTTCAATTTGGTGTCCATTTACCAATTAGTGGAAATTATGCTTTAATTTGACCCCTTACAGAGTGACCTGGGAATGGTGTCAACATTGAAATTTTTTCAGTTTGTGCTTATATGCATTGAAATTTGACATGGTATGGGTTGTGTGGTTAGTATCTCGGGTGGTTAATGGGTCAGTGTATGGGTTAGGGATAGGTCGACCTAGTTTTTATAAGGGACCAATGTTGGCTAGAAGTACACATTTGTAAACATAGGAAATATGTGAAATTGTTATCATCCATAATGGCAGAGGTGGAAATTAACTAAATATTGGGTCTATTTCTGATTAACTACTTCAAGATCCCAAACAACATATCTATATCAGTTTTCGTTATTCAACCTTTTCACCCTTGTTTAATTTTTTTAACTATAAAAATTTATAATGATGCTAAAAGTGTTGTAATAATGTCGTGAATTGTGACACAAATAACATATTAATTAACCTCATACTTTTCTAAATGCATTATAATAAAATTGAAATAAATAAAAAGGGTAAATTAAGAGATCAAGGATTATAGGGGTTAAGGGTCACAGCATATTAGTAGGGTCAATCTATTATGATGTTATTATGTTTAGAACCATAATGTGTTCATTTGTTAGTGTGTTTGAGGTCACACTATGTTTAGGGGTGATTGTTTCAAGATTCATAGGGATCATAGGGTATAGCATGTTCAAGTTGATAGTGATTGCGGGTTATCATATAATAGGGATTCATTTTGTTCAAAGTAATAATTATTAGGGGGTGATTGCATCCAATATCAAAGGGATATTCAATTATCAAGGGGTTTGTGTATGCGAGGGTTTGTGTGTTTGAGATCATAATGTCTTAAGGGTTAATGCATTTATAGGGGGGCAGTGTGTTTGGGATTATAGTTTCTTAGGGGGTTCATGTATTCGTGGTTTTTGTATGCAAGGGATTCATTGTTTCAATGGTTATCCATGTCGAGGTTCATAGGGATTTGGGAGTACACAGTGTCCAAGACCATAATGTATAGTGTATTATTAAGAGATCAACAATTATAGGGGTTAAGAGTCATAGTGTATTAGTATGGTCAATCTATTATGAAGTTACTATGTTCATAACCATAATGTATTAATTTGTTAGTGTGTTTGAGGTGATTGTTTAAAGATTATACCATAGGGTATACCATGTTCAATTTGATAATGATTGGGGTTATCATATAATAGGGATTCATTGTGTTCAAATTCATAATTTTTAGTGGGTGATTTCATCAAGGATCAAAGGGATAAATGATCAAATTCTATTAGGGGTTTAGTGTGTTCAAAGTAATAATGTATTAAGAGGTCGCTGTATGAGAGGGTTAGTGTGTTTGAGATCATAATGCATTAAGGTTTTAATGCATTTATAGGGGGCTAGTTTGTTTGGGATTATAGTTTATTAGGGGGTTCATGTCTTCATGGTTTCTATATGCAAGGGGGTGATTGTTTCAAGGGTTATCCATGTCAAGGTTCATAGGGATTAGGGGGTGCACAATGTCCAGGACCATAATCATTAGTGATCATAGAATATTAGTGGCTTAGTGTGTTTTTGGTAATAAGTCATTAATGGGTTATTGCATTAGGTTGCATATGGCTTAAGTGGCAAGGTGTATCAAGGGGTTAGTGTGTTCAAATCCATAATGCCTTAGGGGTTAACATTGTTTGGGTCATAATGTGTGAGGGAGTGATTGTGTTAGGGGAGACCATTTAATTTAAGTTTCATGGACATTGGAGGGTATACTATGTCCAAGTTGGTTATAGTGATCAAGATTTTATACTATCGAATGCTTAGGGTCAAATACTTGATCATAGGGGTTTTAGGGATTATTGTTAATATGGCATATTAGGGATCAACATAGGGTCAGAAAGGTCATAAGGGTATTATATATCATAGTAAATATGGTTATTAATCATCAATGAAAATGGACATGGTTAATGATGTTCAAGGCTTAATGATTTACTGAGATTAGTGGGTTATGAGGTTAGTGGCTCGGGTGGTTAATGGGTTGGTGAATGAGTTAGGGATAGGTGTACCTAGTTTTGAGAAGGGACTGATGTTGGCTAGAAGTCCACATTTGTAAACATAGGTCAATATGGGTTAGGAGTTTGTGGGTGAGTGGGTTACTAGATAAGTGATTGTCAATGATATTTTTCATCAACCATGATAAACTATGGTTAAGTATGGTTAATAAGGTCATTAGTGATCAACCATGGTCAATAGTCATTAATATGATCAATGAGGATGAAGGGTTGATACATCAAGTATTATTAGAGAGCTATAGTTCCTAACACTCCTTCTCTTTCAGGACCATGTAAGACTGTAACCTATGTAGCATAATATTGAAATTATTACATAATTTGGAATACTAAGAATTAAGAATTCCATCAATATAATAATACTGAAGTGGGAGTAAATACTCTGCAAAATAAAATAAAATAAAAGAGTAATAGGTTGGACCATACCATTATTTGAAACCTATCTCAATATAATCCTCTCACAATGTTGATTGTGTTAATATAGCTCCTGGGTAACCCTCCAAGCGGATCTCGTGGACCCAAATCAAACTGACCCTTATGGACAACTTATCTTAACAACATCCTCTTGCGATCTCAATCGACGTGTTGGTCTACTTACTTAGTAATCCTTCAAGTGGTCCTCATGATACAATGATTCACACTAGAAACATGTTATCGATTGAATATAACATGAATGACCTAAAAATAACAATCAATTCCCTCACAAAAAGAGACCCTACCTAGCTTCCAAATGACAAAGAGATGGAGATAAATACCTACCATAGAGATAGAGAGGCACGACAAGAGACACGGTGACCCCACCAAGGAGCCACAAATACATAGAGTGACAGAGTAACCAACTAGACCAACAATGACTTCCAGATCGGTAATTTTTTCTCACTCTATCCTTTTCAAATCAGAATTCCAACCCCTATTTCTCATTACATAGTAGATAAGAAAGTTTAATATTTCTCATTTTGAAGTGCACCATGGATTATATGCCTATAATTCTAGATTGGGCAAAGAAACTGAACTATTTGTTTATCCATTACCAAAATAAAAAATGTTGTCTCCAAAGAGAAATTTCTCACCTTAGTTTGGTTTCATAACAGAATTTGAATCCCCAAAGGGATCGAATTTGACATCACCTCTATTGGGATCAAATATGTCTTTACAAAATGTTAACGCCTAGATCTGAGGCTGTGTATTCATCAAAATTTAGGGTTTCACTCATGGCATCCATTCTCCAAATATTATTCAATGAAAATACTTTTATTTTCACCTCTGAAACAATTTAGGTGCCAAGACTTATTCCATATGTTGAACCCATGGAAAAAACATCCTCGAGATTGGAATTTTAGTTAGTATTATCTTGAACAGTGATACCTCTAAGTGGTATTACACAATGCAGTTGTACTCCATTTAAATTCAAATTCAATTAGATATTAAAATACCCACTCTAAGGTGCAAATACAATGATAGGAATTCGTAGGAAATAGAGGTAAAAACACACAATTTCATTCACCAATTTTTTTACAAAGAAGTCTTACAAATCTATTTTACCTCTCGGCTTGATTCTACAATATTCTTGGCCCACCCTCCTCTCTTTTTTCCTACAGGCTCACAATTATTTTTTTTCTTGGAAGAGAACTTGCATCACACCAACTAATTCCTTAACTATAGAAACTAATTTCTATATTCTTGTAACTAACTTCTAAAGAAAGGAATTTGATCCCATCTCTAATAACTCCCTAGTTTATATACATTTGAACTCCTTTGAATTCTTCCACTAAATGCATATTTAGTTACATTAGTCTACACTAGACTGATACTTAACACTTATCTTAGAACCTTCTATATTTTTACTTGTAAACTAAGGAAATTTAAAATATTTTACAATAAAAATCATTTCCTTTTTGGAAATGTCAATACCCCTCAGGCTCAAAATTTGGCAATAAGTAGTATCATTTTGTTTGTTGGTTAGCGAGTAATAAAATTATATCTCAAGCATAAATAAGGAAAGGATGCTTCAAAGGGCCAAACATAGGTATCACATGCCAAGAGGAAGAGGAAGACTCAATCATTTACTAATACACTAGAGAAACTTAGGATCCTCCACGATAGCAATCACAAAAAACTCACTCAAACATAGAAAAATATATACAACATACAAGTAGAGTTCCATATACTCAAAACTTAAGTATAGGAGTTTGTGTAGATCATTAGAGAGAGTCATGTGTGCATATCAATTATCGCTTTGTCATCCACTTTGCACATTAGACCATTCATTGTACTTTTCTTTAGGTTTCTTTCTCCAATGATGATTAATTTGATCAAGGGGTTTTCATGCTTCTCAAATGTTTTTAAGTGCCATGATGGATGGATCCTTCCTGATTATTCATTTGGTGGAAAGGTGGATTGATGGCTTGAATTTTCATCATTAAATATCCTTGATCCTCCCATATTATCCTATGTGATTCTCTAAGCATCACTCTCGATGTGGAGTTGTTGATTTTGTATTTTCATATCCTCCTGGAGGATGCTCCAAATATGAATATCTTGCTGCACCTATCCTTCACACTCCTTCATTCTCATTATGCTTTTGAGTTCCAAATTGGGGGTGAGGGAAGATATGAAAAATTATGAATGGAAATAAATCAAATGATGTTTGAATCTTGATCTTTCGTTGATCATAGTTGGAGATATAGGGGGATAAATTATACATACGAGGGCTCATTTGGAATTCTTGGTGTGTAGAATTCAATCACAATGTAAAATAAAAATATTCCATATAGCGTGTGGATCCATTCACCTTCAATTCAAGTGCATAAGATCCCATAGAATTGTGAAAGAGGCCAAATTTTAGGTTTAAATTCAAATACTCTTGTTATTTGTTTTGGAACGCATGGGGATTAAAGACACAATTTTGTCATTTCCATGTGTTTTTTTTTGTTTGTGTCTGTGTCATTGAGAATGTTGCAATTTGTTGCATATATGAAAAAAGAGACCTCCCAATGACCAATCTTCAATTGGTCATCATGGAGGACAAATTGTCTCACCCATAATAGAAATTGAATGGTAACCATGAAAATGTTG
>JZKD02S1672920.1:37101-55626 GCA_000966675.3 Picea glauca
ATATAGAATGTGGATCCCTTCACCTTCAATTCAAGTTCATAACATCCCATAGCATTGTGAAAGAGGCCAAATTATAGGTGTAAATGTCAATACTCTTGTTATGTGTTTTGGAATGCATGGGGATTAAAGACACAATTTTTTCATTTTGATCTCCTTCTTTGTGTGTGTGTGTGTGTTTGTAATTGAGAAATTTTCAATTTGTTGCATATATGAAATAAGAAACCTCCCAATGACCATTCTTCAATTGGTCGTCATGGAGGACAAATTGTCTCATACATAATAGAAATAAAATGGTAACGATTCCATGTGTCATGTGGTTACCTATATGAAATAAGGCTCCTATCAATGACCAATATTCAGTTGATCATCATGGAGGACAAATTATCTCATACATGGTAGAAACAAAATTGCACCCATGATCAGTTTCAACAATATTGATGAAGATATTGATGAAGATATAGAGGTGATATATCTATCCATAAATTTGTTAGGAATAGATTTGAGGTCCCAAGTCCATGCTAGCAATCCAATTTATTATCATGAATGGCTCAAAAAGAGAAAGTGACATTACATTCTTTCCATAAATAATAAATGCAAAAATGGTTGGAATTTTATCTCCCTCATTCTTATTTAGATCACCTCTACACAAAATTGATTGTTGTAACACCCCTTGGAATGTATTGTATCAAATTATGCATAAATTGTAAATTCATATAATGAAAAGAGTCCAAAAATGTGAGCTTAAATAAATTACCTCATGATGTAACATTGTAAATATGTTTTTTGTGAATTCCTAGTGTAGATATTTAGGCCAAGTTGGGATGACTATAGATTTCCTATAATATAATATAATACATAAAGGTCCAAGATGGTTGTGAGGATAAAAAGGGCACTATGAGTCCACAAGAAGGGAATATGAAAGGGGTCCCTATGGGAACACAACCTTTATCACCAAGTGTTAGCTTAGAAACACATATATTTCCCATCATATGACTTAAATGAATCTCAACCATCACCTTAGACTTAGAAATTAAATCATGAATACATGAAGAGGTTGGTGAGAGAAGTTTTCATCACACAACTATGGAAAATGGGAAAAGAAAAATTAATTTGTGAAAGTGAAAGAGTCACTCATTACATTCCCCTACGTCATGTGATTTATCTCATTATCTAATTATCATTCATTTCTTTCATGCTCTCCAACTCCGTGCTATGTTCTATATAGAAACTAGATTATTCCAAATATGAAAATGACCAAAACAAACATTGTGATGAGTGATTTGTTGAGATTGAAAGAGATATAGATGTTTATAGATGAGAATAGAGGTTGAGAAAGTTAGGAATCCATTACCCTTCCTTTATATTGCTTCTCACCAAAATATTTTGGGCCATAAAATTAGTTTATTGGATTATTCACAAAAGTTAATCAACAACTCAAACTTTTTTTTGTCGACATTCAAGAGCACTAGAGTGGAAGGATAATCGTAGGGGACTATTGAACATAGAAAGAAAAGTATTTCTGTTGTGTCATGTATGGAAATGGAAGAAATTATCATGGATGATTGATGGATAAACAAAGTGTTTGGTGTGATGTATAGTGGGAAACATGGCTAAGTCAAAAGAGAAATGGGTTGGGGTGAGTGAGATGTAATCCTATAGGTAGGTTTCTTCACCCTGGTGTAATTGAAGCACAACTTAGGTGTGGGTGGCATCTACACTGGATGCTTATGGTTGGGTAGTGAATTGTTCATATGAAAACAATTCATTGGAACAATTTTGTTTAAAAATAAGTGTTTTATCTATCTTTGTAATTATGCAATTTAATTATATATTCTTTATTTTGAGGATGAATTGAGCATGTTGTGTGTGTAAATCTAGTTATGAATGAAATGGAAAATGCATTTCCATCATTCTAGTTAGTTTGTGCTTGATATTTAATTGAATTTACTTAATTTTATTGATGCATGCACTCATAGTTCATTGGGGTCCCCTTGGGAAGACAACTTGAGTTTAATGGTAAAATTGGATTGTTATTGGGCCAACTTTGTTTAATGGGTACAAGTGGGTTCTTGTTATCTAGAAAAAATTGCATAGAAGGGGATGCCCCAAAGTTGTTCTAGAGATACATGTCCATAATGAGGCCTTTGGAAGTAAATAAATAGTAAATATTTGTGGCTCTATAGGCTTAGATTTAGAACCTAGGGAGGAAAACATCCTTTTAACTTTTCATATTATAGGAAAAATAGATCTGAATTTACAAAAAGTAGTTAGTATAGGCATGTTATGTGAAAATGGCCAACCTTCTATGTTCAAAGTGGTGGAGGAAAGATGTATCACATTCCTGTAAATATCCATAGACTAGATTTTTGAATCCATGGAATATGAGCAAAGAGAGACTTGTCCTATGACTCATTTCTCCAGATGATGAGATTTATGAACTACATGGAAACTAAATACATGCAGGGAGACCCCTTATATATAATATTAGCCTTTGAGAGTGGGGGTCTCCCTTCATGTTTGATAGAACCTTCGATACCTGAAGAAAAAACTTCAACAAGGTCAACTCCCTATTTCTAAAAGAATCCTATAGTAACTAGAACACAAATCTCATCAAGGTTGATTCCCTCTTTCTGAGAGAATCCAACAACCCTGTCTTGGTACTCTTCAATACTCCCATCAAATACAAGCATGGAATTTATCACTTATTTAAGTTTGCAAAAAAATGAGTGTGTTGAGAATTTTATTATAACAACAAAATTCACTTGTAATATTATGTTCATGTGGTTTCCTCAAGATTTTCATCACATCCCTTATGACACTCCCTGATCGTTTATCTCATTTGATGGTGTTATAGGATGTACAAGAAAAAAATTGTTTGTCAGATCTATCTTCATCGAGTGAGGGAATTTCAAGAAAAATAGAGGAAATTGAGACATCTAGTAAGTCTAACGGGTGGAGATCAACTAGAGGTGAGAAGATCAGAATAAAATTACATAGATTCATGGATTTGTTTCTTTCTAAAGGGGGGTCATGTTCTTATGATGATGAGAGAATAGATGACATTGAGGTTCCCTTGAGGTACAAAAATATATTGAAACAATGGGTTACCAAGGATCTTCCTGAAATAAACACTGATTTTTGTGTCAATGAAAGGATATACTACATTGCTCCATTGTCATTACATGGTTTGGGGATATTTTCCATGGATGGAATAAAAGTATATTATGGTGGATTAAATGAATTGATGGAGTATGTTGGACCCTATTACAACTACAAATATTGGATACAACTAGTCCAATATAAAAAAAATTATGCGAAGATATGGCATGGCTACAAATTATATATGGCTAAAAGAAAATGATAAAAATAAAGTAGAAACTATGTACATTGACAGAAGGCCAAAAGAAGCATGGAATATTGTACGGTTTATAAACAGTACATGACCTGCGACCACAAATAAGAAAACCAATTGTGTATTTTATGGGCGTGAAGGAAACCATTTATTCATATGTGCAATAAAATCAATAGTTGCAGGAGAAGAGTAATTTGAATCGAATAGATAAATACGTTGTTATTATTGGGGAAGTACATATACTTCTTACCCAACCTATAAGCAATGAATCTTATATTTTATGATTTTCATTATGTTCTTTAGTCACTCTTTACTTTGATGTTTTTAGCATGCCATGTTTTTTTCCCATGCGTATTCATGAACTAACTGTATTTCTCATACATTTGAATTTCTTATATTTTTTCTAATTCCAATATACGTTTGTCCCAGGGTGATAGGGGGAAGGAAAAAACCTCATAGAAGTCCACATATTGTCTTGAAGACGTGTCTACTGAGGAAAAAACAATTTCCTCCATGAACCCAAAGAAAACAATAAGGAAGATTGTGAGAAAAGAAAACATGAAACGCCATTCTTTGATTCAGATTCGACCACAGACATAGGAGATAATAGAAATAATTAATTCCTTGATGAATATAATTGATCATTAAGGGGTAAGAAAAATATTTAATTATCCCATTTTTTTTATTTTGGATTTGAATTTATATACTCTTACAAATTTTGGATTTGAATTTATATACTCTTACAAGTACTTCATTAAAAACTCTTTATTTTTATAGGAGTTTTGATCCCTAGGATGTGCCTACAGAGGTCGGTGTTGGTACCAGTGTCATTTATACATTGTCACAACATCATATAGGTACACCCCCTAGGGTCGGTGTCAATGTCAGTACTATGCTATTCACTTAGACCAATACACCCCTCAAGGTTGATGTCAATACTACACCTGACTTTGACCAGCACATGCCAAAATCTACGCGGGATGTTGTGGATGCAGAACATGGAATTGCACATTTTGAAGCATGATTTCCTGAATCTTCACATGTTACTAGAATGGGAACACTATTAGTTACCTTTTTGGTAGACAATGAGCTCATCCATATCAAAATAGAGAAGCTTCCAGGTATTTAAGATGTGCTTTAATTGTTATGTAGAATCTATTTGAAATTCGCTTATAATGTGTGATTATTTTAAACTAATGATAATATTGTTTTGAAAGAAATGATACATTATATAGATGCATGGATGACATGGCCATGGATATAATTTGTCCCACAATACACACAAGGTGGAATTCCCAAAGTTCCAAGTTAAAAGATGAGTTCATTAAGAAGTTGGTTGGCCTATTCGATGAGGGTAGCTTCAATAAATATGTAGACTCTTCAAAAGAAAGAACACATTTAAAATATATGCGAGACCAACATAGGGTTCATATGCAAAAGAATCCTAGGTATGGGCATCCTCCAATGATTCCTGAGAGGGAGTGGAAGGCCCTAATGGAAGATTCAAAGGAGAAGATGCTCTGAAAAGAAGGAAAGGAACCACCCGACTTACGAAGTTATGAGAAAATACTAATAATGTAATTGTGATGCTTTATCGTCATTATGGGAAACACAGACTTGGACCGGGTGGTTAATCAAAATTGGTTGTACGAATTGTAAGTATAAAAAAATCAATTGTATTCAAATAGTATATTGTTAACAATTTTAATTTAGTTGCACATAAGAAGTGAAATTCATGTTCTTATGAAAAATTGCAAGGCATAGAGTAAAAAGAAGCTCCAACACATGAAGATCTCAAGATTTCTTTCAGGCAAGGCTTTAAATATATGGTTGAATGTAGAAAAATATTGGGGGAAATACAACCTTCTGACACTCAAACCGACACCTAGGTAAATAAAATCAACAAAGATTATTTATAGTTTATTACTTGTACCATCTATTGATTATTGTTTTCGGCCATGAAGTAATGTGTTTGTCTGTTTGAAGTAGGAAACCAATGTAGAAACAAGTGTCCCCACTAGGGGAAGACAATCTAGTGATGATGGAGTACCACCCAATGAAGGTGGTGTGCAACACAGTACTAGAGGTATTTCATGTGCTATAAAAAATGTAGTATGGATTACACTTAAAAATATTTAATTACAAATAGTGTATTAATTATAACCTTTCATGTTTCAACTCCAGAGCATGTAGAGGATGAGGCTAGACAAGAATACAAATATTGGTCATATCCCAAACTATTCCTCTTGTCTCTGCTAGTCAAGCAAGTAAAGATCACTCTAATTCTCTTTTTATTAATGAAATACTTGTAATAATAATAACTTCAGATATAAAGTTAACAATTCTTTCTTATTTCAGTTGATGATATGTGCTCCCCTTTGTAGCAGCCTCAACGTCATGAGTACATGACCAGGTTGTCAATAATAAATGCAGAGGGAAAAAGAATTGAAGGGGAAGAAGGATCTGGTGAAATCCTTTCTTAATTCATGTAAAAAAAAAGAAACTGAAAAAGAAATGATTGTACTATCTAGGTAATACAAAACATCATGTACCATATTCTAAAAACATATTTTTTATGATACAAATTATTGAGATGAATTATTTTGTGTCTATGATTAATTAATGGATATTATATGTTAATGAATGAATGTTATACATTTCTTTATGCACAAAAGCACATATGTTTCTTTCAACTATTTTCTAGTAGATAGATTGGGTCCTGGGGAATTGAGAGTGATGTGAGGGGGGGGAGGGGGCACAAGAGATTCCACCTTCACATGCTTGGCCTTGCTCGGTAGAGAATAAATTATTGGAGAAAACTTCCCTAAATCTAATAGAGAAAAAATGAACTCAATGTTGACTTCATTATTGCTCTATCAAAATGAGGGAGGTTTTCTCCAAGACTAGACTACTCCAATAAATTATTCTCGAAACCCAGAGGAGATCATTCATGTATTCATGCACTCAAGTATTTTTAATTATTATTTAGTGGAAAAATGTTTATTAATTTATTTTATTATTTTGTTGATTCTTTAAGTGTTGGCTAAATTTGTATAACATCTACTGGAGGATATCTATTGGAGAAACATTAAATGAATATCATACAAGGACAACCATCGAATATCCAGGTATTTGAGTTGTTATTTCATTTCTAATTGCAATTTATTTGTATGATTTAGATGATGATTTATATTGTGATTTTGGTTCTTAACACTCACATGCATTCCTTTTCTAGTCCTCACTTCCCATAACTATTTCATATCTTTATTGTCATATAAATTTGAATGTTTGGTTATTTTAATAGTGATTTAAAAAAATCTAGGATATCTCCCAAAATATAAATACTTGGTGCCAAATAGTAAAGGTTTTCATTAGTGCCCAATTGATATCAATTAAGATTTGTTTTCTTCATTGAGCAAGTTCCCAGGGCTATAATAAATATGCTTTCCAAACCCAAAATAAATTATAAGGAAATGTAGACATCACTTCTACATGGATTCCTTATATAAAGAAGCTAATTGTCTACATAAATAAATAAAAAAATGAATTTATCCAAAACATACTGTGGAAAAAGGGAAGGGTGCATTGGAGAGTCATAAATCCTAATCCAATAATATTTTTCATCCACAAAGTAATATACATTTCCATCTAGAAAAATAATCGCATCCTTGGTAATGTGGACAAAGGTATGATGTGTGATGTATATTCTCATTGTAAATATAATCTATTTCTAACTGTATAAAAAATTTCATACTTATTTTCCTTTGTGAGGTTATGATATTGGAATTTCACTAGATTTTGTTCATGCTTCCCTTGCCTGGATTTTGGAAATGCTAAGTACTAATTCTAGAAAAATAATAGAGCTGATAAGAAATCAATGGAATGGAATTTTTTAGTTTCTTGGAAATTCCTAAGTCGATGGTCCACAACATTTGATATGAAAACCCTTAATCAAATATTGTATTTTTTCCCTCCTTAGTGAGCCAATTGATTATAAACAATAATTTGCTTGAGAACCTAGTAGTGGTTTCTTTCCCCCAATTTTACATAACATCCAAACCAAATATTTATATGGGAAAGACAATATCTCTAGGTCATAGGTGGCGGTAAAATATATGGTGTATTTGACCCTTCTGATCAAGAACTTATTTCTCTCTATTGGATTGTATATTATATTCCACCAAAACATAAATAAAACATATAATTGAAATAAACAAAATTTAAACTCAATACACAAAACAAAAATTGGATCACAACAATAACGAAAGAGGTGGAGGAGGAAATGGGGAAAAGGAAAATCGTAGTCTCAGAAGAAGAGGACCAACTAAGATGGGGCAGGAAAAATGGAGGGGAATTCAACTTAAAAGAAGTCCAAAATTACATTACACACCAGGACCAAGAAGACCCGGTGCAATAGTGGGGAAAGATTTGGGGCAGCCCCTAGTGGCCAAAAATCAAAATGTTCAAATGGCTAGTACTTCACAACCAAATTCTAACCTAGGAAAACCTAAGGAAAAGAGGGTTCATAGGCCCATCATGATGCCACCTCTGTCAATTTAAAGAAGAAACAACGAATCACCTCCTTGATGAATGTAATTACACAGTAGAGAAGTGGGACTGGGTGACAAGCATATTTTGCCAATCCAATAGGACACGCGGTAACATCAGTGCAACCATCAGCAACTAGAATGAGAGTTATAGTGAAAATGAAATGGTGAACCTCTGTTGGAACCTCAGGTCAGGGATGATCATATGGGAAATATGGAAACAAAGGAACCGATGCATATTTAGGAATGAAAGCATCCCAGAAGGGAAACTCAAGCAAACAATAATGTCACAAATCTGAGAAATGGTGAAGAGTCACAACTGTCAGATAGAAAGAGCGCAACTCACAGGACAAGACTCTCAAATCCTGGAAACATTCCACCTAAAACACTAGAGAAATATCACACTGGTAGGGCAGCCACCACAACTCCAATTAGGAGCGTGCAACTAGACACCTCCTCCGGCAGGGTTCCTCAAGTTAAACTTTGACGGGGTGGCAAAAGGAAACCCGAGAATGAAAGGAATGGGAGGGGTGATCAGAGATAGCGGGGGTAACATAATAAGGTTGTATGATGGGAGCCTAGGTAACTCAACCAAAAACGCAGTGGAATTTGGAGCCCTGGAGCTCGATCTCAAAATTCTAAGATGAGAAAGGATGACCAACACTATTGTGGTAGGTGAGTCCACCCTGGTCATCAAAACGGTGAAGAGAATCCAAAACAGCACCAGAGTAGGAAAGGTTCAGAAACAGTAGCGCTTGGCACACTCCCTACAAAAAATCCAGGAGCATCTGCAAATGATTAACATCGTGGAGTTGCATTGGGTTCATAGGTTAGTAAATGGCCTGGTGGACATAATTTCCAACGAGGGGGTTAGCAAGGAAGGACTACAACTATATACTACCTGGTCCAACATCCCATAAGGACAATTTAGAATGGATTGCACCCAACTAGCGACAAAATATCGGGCCAACAACTTAAGCAAGGAAGGTCACATCGAGGAAGGCAACGAAAGGCATAGCGAAAGGCCCGAAGGACCCAGGCAGGACATGACTTCCCAACACCCGATTACCAATCACAATGTAGGATCAAATCATACAACAGTTGAGGGCATTCTAACAAGATCATGTTAATAGTAAGATCTGTGGGGGAAGCCCATGGGAAAGCATTGACGACAATCAACACACAAGTAATGACGTAAGATAAGAATGATTACAACGGACCATTATATTTCTACCACACCTAATCTAGGTGTATATCAGTGGCCACCCACCTTTTCCAACTGGCTCAAAATAGTTTTTTGTCAATTTTGGTAATTTACTATTTTTAGCAGTTTTTAACTTCCGGGGCCATTTTGACGCCCTAAATGATTTTTTTGGGAAAAAATGTTTTTAATATACAAGTTCCTTCTATATTTCACCTAAAAGGAATCTCCTCTATGATACCTTTCCAACGGGCTATCATATGCCTAAAACGAAGATCGTATGCAAAAGTTACGACCCTAGGAAGTTGATGTACTAACTTACCCAAACGGGGCCCACATGACTTTTGGCGCTTCATCTCCTAGGGTAAGGTTTTTGGATGCCTAGGGATTTTATCATTCCTTCTTATTGTAAAACAACCTTCAGAGCCTCATTGTAATCAAATTCTTGTGAATGTGAGTATCCATCACATCTCTTCTCAGAGATAAGCTGCCACCATTCTAGCGACTCTTTCACTCTGTATTTTTTTGCCGAAATTAATCTAAATCAGTGGTATCAGAGCAGGCTACTCATGATTGTTTTTTCAGTGCATGTCCCCGACGAGGTCCGAGTATAGAAAGTTGGGTATTGAGCTTGTCTCTCTTGTAGACAATCACTCTCACATGCCCAAGAAATCCTCCATGGGGGAAGAAAAGAAAAATGACGGAGCAGAGGATCCTATCAATTTGTTGCTTGAAAAAGATCTCACACGACAGAGAGACAAAATGATGGAGAATTTTTCCCACATCCTTCAATGCATATCGATAGCAACAGGCACATATTCATCAAACAACCACTTTGGAGGCACCTCACCTTTCAAGATACAAGTTAATTTTGATATTCCTGTATTTGAAGGACAGATAGATGCATAAGCCCTAGACAAATGGTTAACTCTGCTAGAAGGCTATTTCTCTGTTCACAATTTTTCTGATAGAGAAAATATCACCTTCGCACTCCTTAAATATCTCCCTCATGTAAAACATCGGTGGGAAACTTACTAAGAGAAAAGTTCCACAGAGGATTCTGGAATATATGGGGTCGATCCCACTTGGGATTTTTTTGTGGATGCGGTAAAGGAATAATATTACCCTGTTGGCAACAATGAGGACCAGTACATGAGATGGACCACACTACAGCAAGAGAGGGGCCAAGTAGTTCCAAAGTTCACCAATACCTTCCATACCTTGTGCACCAAGATGGGTATCAAAGACTCTGAACGACATTTTGTTCTGAAATACCGTGGGGCTCTACACAGATACATCCAAACTAAAATGGATTTTCTAGACATCTCATCACTCGATGTTGTTTATCGATATGATGTTAAAATCAAGTAGAAATTTAAGAAACAGAACAAATTAGAGTTCGAGTCTGAAAATCCACAACAACCAAAGTATGACAAATATGGACCTAACAAACAGTCTCCTAAAAACTAGTCCAAGCCACAGGAAAAGAAGGGTCACGGGAAGACAAAGAAGGACACGGGAAAATGGTGTGATTTCCACAAAATCCCTTGGCACAACACTAAGGAATGTCGCTCAAAAAAATCATTGGTGGTCGATATCAAAGACAAGGATCTGAGCCCTAATTCTGAATCCGATTCTGAAAATAATAAGAAAAGACAAATCATCGATGCAGACCCCGCTGCTATTGTTGCGACCGCAACAATTCAACCAGAAGAACCAATAGATCCTGAAGAGGGGGAGCGCATTTTTCATTCACAAATGTGGGTGAAGGGGACCCCACTACATTTTATTGTTGATAGTGGAAGACATAAGAACTTCATCTCAGTAGAGGTCATCAAATAGTTGGGATTGTCAACAACACCACACCCGCAGCCATACAACATCGGGTGGCTTTGCCAAGGATGAGAACTCCATGTCATCCAGTAGTGTTGGTTTTCATACAACATCCATCCCTTCAAGGATGAGGTATTATGTGATGTTACCCCACTGGATGTCTGTGAAGTTCTCTTGGGCCAGCCATATATGTGGAGACACCATGTTGTTTATGAGTCTCGACCCCATAGTGTCATTGTTTCTCTAGGGGGTCATATCTACAGAATATCAGAGGTAGTTCCGAATATTGTTCCACCTAAAAAGTGTCACAAGGTAGCATCTCATATTGCAAAATTCAGCTTCTTCACAATATGTTCAAAAGGGGAACAAAAGGACACTACAACCACTACAGCCTTGCCCCAACCACCTTCTATCCAACAGAAGCAGGTCGAAAAGTTTGCAGCAAAGCACAAAGATTCCTTTCACACACCATCCTCTCATGTATCTCACCTTTTTGAACAACCTCAACCTCAACAAGTCTGTGACAAACTTCCACAAACTAAGCAGGGTGACGTCTCCAACAAGGCAAGCAACTCACCAAGATTCAAATTCAACAAACATTTTTTCCTCTCCCCTGGGCACTCAACATAATAGAGACCATTTCTTCCTAAGGAGGGATGATTGATCCAGGTGGATATCAGTGGACACCCACCATTTCCAATTGGCTCAAAACAGTTTTCTGGCAATTTTGGTAATTTACTATTTTTAGCAGTTTTTAACTTCCGTGGCCATTTTGAGGCCCTAAACAATTTTTTGGGGGAAAACAGGTTTTAATATTAAATTTCCTTGGATATTGAACCTAAAATGAATCTCATCGATTATACCTTTCCAACAAGCTATCATACGCCTAAAATGGAGATCGTATGCAAAAGTTACGACCCTGGGAAGTTGATGTACTAACTAACCCAAACGGGGACCACATGACTTTTGGTGCTTCATCTCCTAGGGTTAGGTTTTTGGATGCCTAGGGATTTTTGCATTCCCTCTTATTGTAAAAAGGCTTTCAGACCCTCATTTTAATCATCTTCTTGCAAATGCGAGTAGCCTTCACATCTCTTCTCAGAGATAAGCTGCCACCATTCTAGCAAGTCTTTCACTTTTTATTTTTATAGTCTCTGTACATTTATTTCATTAATAGAAATCGTGTATTATTGTATTTCTGTGTTTATGGTTGCATCCCTGATACATTTCTATTATATTATTGAATATCTATGATATCTCTATGTGTTTCTTTATTATATCTCTGCTCTCATTTCGTGCCAAAAACAATCTGGATCAACACGAAGGGCTAGGTATGGGAAGTGGCCAAGAAGGATATCAAGCGAGAAAGAGCAAGTGCCAGTACAAGAATAATGGTTGATTCATTATGAGCATACAGACTGTGACCAGAAAAAAGGATGGGAATTTTCACCTCTACGGGCAGACTATGATTGGAAGGATGAGCTCGCAGTAGGGGAAGTTCAATAAGAGATCGAACAGTAGGAAGAGAGGAAAATAGAAGAACGCAATTGCAGAGGCTACCAAAAGACACAAGGATAAGGAAAGGAGTAACCCCTGGGTAGACAAGAACAGGCTGAGAATGCAACAAAGGAGTAGCTATAGACCATATGGGATGGTGCGAATGAAGTGAACGAACAACAAAAGCAACCTAGGGGAAGGGAACACCAAAAAGTCCCCAACGACTTTCAAGGATGGAGCAAGCAGAAAAATACACGGAGGGAACCTTTCATACTCTGGTTGCACTGAAAGGAAATGCATTGATTACTCGGTTGGAGAAGGCAATCAATGAAAAGCGCAAGGTAAAAACCTAGGATGCTCTGGCTCAGGAAGAAAACTGGGTAACTGACCCAGGATAAACACAGCCCAGGGAAACCCTCTACCACAAGACGGTGGAGATGGCATGGAAAACAAATATGCTAATTGAAAAAGTGAGCTGGGAGAGGGAGGACACCAGACGGGAGAATAGAAAGGAACACACGAAGTTGTTGAATGAAAGCTTCAAGTGCCTCAGTAGTTTGGAGACCACTACCATACTGCTAACTAAGGTTGAGACAGACCAGAAATCCAATATGGAACAATTGGCTTCCCACTTCCACCTCTACCTGCGCTATGTCCATCACATGGACATCAAACTAGCTAATGGGAAAGGAGAGCTAACACATATAAAAAAGACTCACACAGTCCCCCAAAAGGAGGAGAACAAAGGCACGACAGATGAAGGAAAGAAAAATATCATCATTCTGGATTAATGTATGGTTAGTCTATTGTCAAGTGAGTCGGGCCAGTCCTATGCCAATCTCAACTTCTGTTACTGTAATTTTGTTTATCCTTTTCATGTATGTTGCACTTATATGGGTAAAAACTGGATATGGTAGCACTGGGTTGGTTTCCCAAGGTGGTAGTCCATTCCTACCCCTTACCTATTTCAGAAAACACAACTCAGGAACCCTTGGCCTGGTTTCCATTTTGGTAGGTCAGGTAATCCCCCTTTTTTGTATCATTACCCCCCTTTAGTAATACAAATTCTTAAACTCGCTTACAATAAATAAATAAATAATAATAAATAATTTAGAAATAGGGTGTCTTACCTAGTCTCTAACCAAGATCAATCATTGTTTCTTGGCATAATGATTTGAAATAAGCTATTGAATGATTTCCCTTAAATTAATAACTTTTAGGAAACATGCATCCTTCACTAGCTTGGATATCCATGCTACTTCTACCGATGACCTACTTTGAGATATGCAATTTTTTATCCATGGGAATCTGCCATTTCTAATGCTGAGGGAGTCACGAGTATCAATAAAAATGAGTTTTCCTTTTAAAATATTTGACTATTGATTATGTTAGACTTGATTCTTCATGAAGGTCCTATTTAGTAACCTTTTGTGCATGCTCAAACTAATTTTGGCCATCCTGCTAAATACCAATGTATATTTTATGGATCTTGGTTTGCTATGAAAATAGATTTGAATTTGGAGACTACATAATCCTAAAAATTACAACACATATCTTGTAGCCTTATGATTTCTATTGTTTTTGCAAGTAAACAAAATGGGATGAACGTTGTATTATTGGGATTTATATGAACAAGTGTTGCACTAGGAATCTTATTTCTTGATCATGGTGCTTGACATTGACCCTATCTTCATGATGATACTCAAAGCATTAGTTAGAAATGATATACTTTGTTGATTACTTAGATGACCATTTTCTTTAGTAGTCTAGGTAATCCGTGCCCAGTTGCTAATGGTGTTAGGAGGTTGAATTCTTGGCTCCACCCTAAATTATTTGCATGGATGTTTATGGAACTAGAGGTCACCTTGCCCTTTCCTAACTATGAATGTTTTGTAGCTTGTATTTCTTGGATGCAATGTTACTTTGCTCATTATATGATACCTTTTCCTACGCAAGTAAGGATCAAACTATGTTGAATAACCCAAATATTGCATGGTATATTTGTTGGGTATATGTGGCGATCATTGAAGGAGTTTGGTAATGGGATTGTGCATTTGGTTTCAATTTGTTAATGGAGGTCGATCCCACTATGTATTCAACACTAAATCCACTAAACCCAAGTGAAATGGAAAAGTTAAGATCTAATCAAGGAAGAATCTTGCATTTCCTTTCCATTGTGTCATGTTTGCATGGTAGTTAGGTTGATATGAGGCTATGGTAAAACTATTTTTTCATTTCCAACCTCCATTAACTGATTAATTCATTCTTTTCTATTTTGGGTAGGAGCCATTTTTCATAACCTCTCTATATCTCATTGTTTTGCAACAAAATGCACAAAGGCCAAGATCTATTTGACCTCTTGCACTACTTTGTTTATGATTATGAGCGTTGAAATATACAAATCTAATACTTGATATTCATGACATGTGTATGAGAGGGAAAGTATGTGAGGCTCAAACCCGAATATTTTTAAACCCAAAGATTTTTTTCCTTACTCTGTTGCAATATATATGTTGATGTTGATTTCAACCTATGTATGAATGGATTAGTTATGGTTTGAATGGTTATCCACTTAGCAATTAGAGAACATGATATTATAATCAAAGTGTGCATACATTTATGCGCAAATTGGGGTAGATATTACCCTTGATGGTAGAGTTGGGGAATGTTATAACCCTAAATTGCACCACACATGCTTACCCGGCATCATGCCAACTCATATCCCTTATTTGTCAAAACATTATTGAACAACTCTTTGAAAATTCTCTTGAATAAAGGCCCATGCACCCTAACTCATTACTGCACACGTGTACACATTGGTTGACCCAAAATAGCTCGCGTGGACCGACAAAAGCATGAAAAAAGAAAAGTTGTCGATGGAACAAAAAGCTATGGGTGAGTTAACTGAAACTCCCAGCCATGCATGGCCGAGGGTTCGTCCAAATACCTAGCTCCTTCTAGCCTATAAAAGAAGGGTTAGGAGTACCATTTGAAAGAGGAAAAATATAGCAAAGAAACTCTACCCATTTACGTATTCCCATTGTCCCAACCCTTTAGCCTTTCCTAATGCCAAAGGATATTTAAAGCAAAGAAGTTGAAGGACAGAAGAAGAGGATCCCAGGATCAGGTTCAAGGAGCACTGGCCGGTCTCAACTTTTGTAAGTTGACTCATTTTAAGTAATAAAGAGAATGTTTTTCCCGTCCTAATTCATGAATTTTTATGGTTTGATTAGTTTATGTTTGATTTCTAACTCGTTAGTATATAAGTAGTATGCATGCATAGTTGTTGCTCGTCTTGAATGCAGGTCATCTTTGGAAGGAGTATTGTGAACAAGTAATCAAGCACAACGGAGGATCGACATCAAACATCGGTAACGAGGTAGGTTGATATTTCCATGCATTTACTAAGAAAAGGGGATTTAAATCTAGGGATGAAGGTAGAAAGTAATTTCTATTTGGTCATATCTACATGCAAAGTCTGAACTCTATTTTCTAGTCCGTAGGGTGTTTTTCCCCAACAACAGAATTGGCGATAGTACTAGGGAGACTCTCTCGGTTTCCTGGAATTTTATATAGTTTTTGGGTAGTTTAAAGACTATCTTTTCTTGCATGTATTTTTTTTTCATTTCTGTAAAGTCTAAGCTAGTAGGGAGTCTGGTTTTCCATACCAGATTTCCCTGACTTTTGCTTGACTATGTTTTTCGGGGCCCACAGAGGTACACGCGGCCTGCACAAGGTCTGTACATGTGTACCCACGCCCTATCCTCTTACAGTCTGCGTGCGAATGCTCGCTGTAGAGGTAGCAGTAGCGTGTAGAGTTTAGAGAACCTTAGAGGCAGTCCTCCTCTTCCCTATCAGAATCACACATTCTCAGGGGGTTTTTTGGAATTTTGTCTGAGTCTTGTTTGCTAAGAGTCCTATCTCAGATTGTTTTTGCCTCATTATTTTTTTTTTCCTTGCATTATTTGTTTTTTTGTTAAGAAAGAGTATCCAAGCCTTCAAGGGATCCTGGTTATCCATATCAATGGTCTCTTCCTGGTTTGGTCTGTCTGTTTTCATTTTTTCTTAGAGTTTAGATATGCATGCATCTTGTACAAGGTCAGCCCATGTGTACACACCCTCTGTCGTTGTTCAGTGCACGTTCGCATGCGTGCTATTTCAGTAACAATCACATGCTTGTACATGATACTTTTTGTTAAGGGTAAGGCAATCATCCTTTCCCTTGATAAGAATTATTCCTCTCAGGTGTTTGAATTTCTGTTTGAATAGTCAGTAGCTTAGGATTAATTTTACCCTTAGCTTGCTTTTTCTCATTTAAAACGTTGTCAGAAAAATAAAAAATAAAATTTACGGTTTTTAAACAAGTGTGAGAGTCATTGTTTTTACAATTTCTGTTGTGTGATTTTTTTTAATCTGATTCTTTGTGATCTGCGATTTAAGCCAGAATTGTTTTTCTTGGTTTTTTGCTTGTCAGTATTTTCCCTTTCTTGCTTTACTAGCACTTAAATAAAAAAAAAAAATCTCTTTTCATTTTCTTCTTTGGTTGAAGAGTGTGTTTCTGCATCATTAGCTAGGGAAAAGTCTTTTATTTCATAAGTTTTTGCAGTTCACTTAGATCATAAGTAGCTCGTAGTCGAGTGAAATTCCTTTGATTTTGCTGTCCAAAATCTTAGAAAAGTTAAAAATATTTTTGAGAAGTTGTCAAAATTTTGCATTCAGTAAAAGTTTTGTTTCCATCTTTTTTATTCATTTTTTTCTTTTTTCTTTTACACATCATCAGTTTCACCCTCATACCCCTTGATGTAAGACAAATCCATAAAAGTAACACTAAATTTAAAATCTACTAGACTTTTATGTTTGTAGGGTTCACAAACTAGTTCAGGACTAGGGCCTTGGATTAGGTTGGAGAGGAAACTCTGAAAGGCCATTTAAAATCGAACATTGGAGTCTAATATAGGGAGTGTTTAAGTCAAGTTTCGTGAAATTTATCTGGGACCCCCCTCTAACACAAGGGATAAACATGAGGTCGCATACGGAAAGGTAGCAGAGATAACCCCTCCAAAGCCAGACCAATCGTAGTGGAGAACACATATAGAGGGCTTGTTTTAGGATTCCATCATTTTCATTTGCCACGGGGCTTCATGGGTCTCGAATCTATTCGAGGTCCTCAGTTGTCTTTCGAACCATTTTCTCTCGATACCCTTGACAGGTTTCCGGCTCGATACCCTGCTCATTGTGGTCTACCCGACTTTCGACTATACCCGCATGGTGACTGTTCGCATGTTGGCAACCTAGTTTCCAATATTTGTTAGGGACATACACAGGTGAATGCAGGGGTATACTACGGTACCTAGGAAAGACATTGGACCACACTTTGCAGAGTATACCCAGAGGGTGCTTCCGTGTTCGAGTTGCACTTGCACCGGTAAGTTGCTCTAGTGTTGGTTGTTGTAATTGTTCTTCCAATTAATTTAGTGTTTGCTTGTTTTATCTTGTAGGGTTTCTTTTGTAGTGGGTGTTACTTTTGAGCATTTAGACTAACTTAGAGTGTCTTGGATCTTCTCACACAGTGGAGGATCCCAAGCTCCACCAGTCACGAAGGCTTCTTGGCCTGCCGCAGGTTACACTGTGTTGGTCACTATAATTGCTTAATTAATTTTAAACAACCAAGTGAAACATAAATTATCAACCCAGGGAAGTCTTTTGTTTCAAAGATAGCCATGCACAGTATATGCTCAATCCCAAAAGCAACTTAGTGTTGTAGTAAAGAAATATATACTAACTATACTTGCTTGAATGAACTGAAGCTCTGAATTAAATCACAGGAAAGTAATCTCCCTATTGCAGTCCTTAAAGATCAATCTAAGAATCCTGGATTAAAATAATACTTGCAATGGAAAAGAACAACTATTCTGCAATCAGAGAATATGACCCTTACTCTCAAACAGAGACTTCAGTATTAACACTCTTTCATGAAAAAAATAATGCAGAAAACAATTAACTCTATTTAACAGAAAACAAAGCACTTAGTTCCTTTCTGTTTAAGCAGGAGCCTTGAGCCTTAATTCTGTTTTAGCACACTTGTGAAGTTGAGG
>JZKD02S1672920.1:55636-79824 GCA_000966675.3 Picea glauca
CTGCTAACACATAGCTCGGGACTATGGAACATTCAATGTATTATCCGCTTCCCAAACAATATACCAAGGATCGGTTTGTAAAGTCAAATATGATTAACCCATGCGCCTTCAAACCGTTGTCATTATACCTTATAAATTGCCAATGTATTCGGTGCATATTGAAATGTTTGCATTCCAATCTTTTGAGAACATTATGATCCAAATTTTTTCATATAATGAGTGAGTGAAAGCAATAATAAGGATAAAAGCAATAAGACCAAATCTATTACGATTTTCATAAGATCAGAACAAAACCAATAACTTTTATGCCCAAAGGTTTAGAAATCAAATCATATCTAAATGTGTAAACAAGACATAAGTTCGAGAAAGCCTTTTAGCAGTCATGTAATAAAACAGTGGTCAAGTGTCTTTCAGCCAATCAACCAAAAAAAATGACAACAATCCAGGCAACGAAAGATGTGTTTTCACACTTGCAGTTGTGAAAACTGAATTGAAATCAAATTGTAATTGTCGCAGAATGAGATGAATGTCTAGAAGTACAATGCGACAATGATTTGTCATAATACCACAAGGGGTGTAGGCAGCTTTTGAGAGCAATCAAAAAAAAATTGGGTTGGATGCCAACACCATGATATATAACTTGTATAGCGTGTCCCACACAAAATAAATGATATAAAATTCAGAAACTCATACCATAAATACTGCAGACTGTCAGTTATCCAATGCAACTAGTCTCACTAAATTTGGAGACTCTAGGAAGAATTTATGATTTTTTTACCTGGAACACCTTCGTGAGACTAATCAATAGGACTAGTCAGATACCCTATCTTCCATAGGGTGTATCTAAAAATGTACGATGACCTAGAAGCGAAACATTTTACCACATACCTTACTAATTTATATAAATATACTCCAAATTTCAGGGTTTGAAACATTACATAAAAAAATTTATAGCGAAAATTCTGCAATGACTCAGTTCAGGATGATTCCATAACCCTATCTTCCACAGGTTGTATCTCCGAAAGTACAAGGCCTCATGAGCTTAAATTTTAACCCAATGTACCTTGATCCATCTACTAAATATCCTCCAAGTCGTTCCTTCTGAAACTTTGTAGAAAAAAATTTATAGTGAAAATTCCAAGATGTCTTAGATATAACAGCGAAACCCCAAGACCTTAAGCTCTAATACCATATGTTAAGAACCAAATATCAATATAGCATAGAAAATCCTCAGAATAAGTACTCAACACCTTGAAAAAGAGAGAAATTTAGATAATAAGCCTCTTCAAGGGGGAAACCTCCTTATGCCCACATAAATGTACAATTCTAGGATGATTCCAAATGAAAATGTCTCCTTGGTATTTATAGGACACTAGGAGGTATAATTACAACTAATGAAATAAAGACAACATAAATAAAATAAAATTACTAATGTAATATTCCCCAATTTAGCGGTAATGAGCCACTATTTAGGGCTTAACACTTGCAGACAATATCACAATAAATCCTTTATTGCAATAAAGACACAATCAACCAGATGAATCATTCAACAGACTGTTATCAAAGTAGGACAACAAAAGATGATAAAGAAGCAATATTGATTTATATTATTCAAAGTGTCTTAGATATGGTACATACATTATTAGAAACCATCTATTACAAGGACAATATAAAAAATAAGAGTTTTGTCTCACACCATTTGAACCTCTCCTAAGTCTTACAATGCTCCTTAAATAGCCTAAAATACCATTGATAGCTTTACAATTTGACTTACCACTTCCTCATAGGATCCCCCTGCCTAAGGGAAGCATGAAAATAGGTGTACAACAAAAAAGAAACAAACTTCTACTTTCAAGGATGATGTTGACAATGTTTGCAACATTCTTTAATGGTTGATGATGTGTCCATAAGAGTGTGTCTTCTTTAGGCAGGTGGCCTCCCATATCATAACTAACATTCAAAGTGTTCGTACGCATCCATCTTGACATATGGTAGTTTCTTTTCCCTCCAAAATCTTCAAAAATTTGAGTTCGCAGCGCAACACAACAAACTGCCTTGAAACATCCAGTTCGTAGTGCCAATAGTTCTAGGCATTGCAAACTTTCTTGTAGCAGTGTTTTTCACCTTTGCCAATGATTTAACATCTCAAAAACCATACCAGGTGTTCTGATATGCTACAAAACTTCATTACCTTGATATATGATTGGAGGAAAACACCAAAAATTTCTAATTGTTGTTTAAAATTCATACCCATCACCAAAAATGTTGTGAAATGCATGAAACATAAACTTTGATGAAGACGTATGCTAGTTGTGGAGGCTCAATGTCTTCATATTTTATTTTCGTAGCTTCTTATGGTAGCCACATTGGCCAACATGTATAATCATTTCTTGGTTTCTTTCTATAATTTGTTATGACAGTTGGTGTGTGAAAACAGAGTGAACAAGAGTTAGGGTTTCAAATAACAAAATTGTTTTCAAATGCTCTCCTTGCCAAATATTTATACACATCACTCTATAAACATCAAGGTATGAGATACATCATACTTCAAAAAAAGGGGTAATAGATAATCCATTGAGATTTGAAATGAAAGGAAGACATGTGAGAATCCTCTGCTAAAACAAGGATTTCATCAACACAAATATCAATTGGCAGCATTAATGATGTATGCAATTTAAACCCTAGTTCTACAAACAATAAACCATACACCTTAGGTTTGATAGGGGTAAAATTCAACAGTTCAAGGATAAAATTCAAAAGGATGCAGAAGACGAGGGTTTCAACAGTTCTAGAATAGAGGTTTCACAATGTCTTGTTCACAGTGACTGGTTCATAGTGCCAAAGAAACCAGTTCACAGCATTGAGTTATTTTAGTGGGACAGGTGGTTTAATAGTAGAGAAAAAGATGCATTTAGGTCAAGGTAATAGTCTGGACTAGTGAGCATAATTCAGGGCGCCATGGTGTTATAGCCCTAAAATTCCCTATTCACGCATACATGACCTTGGCCCTCTTACTTGCATATTTTTCCAAAGCACTGCTAAGGATATCTTATTAAAAAACTATTTTTTAGAGCATGTACGCACCCTACACCACTGCATCCCATGTACATACACTTTTTTCATGATGTAAAGCCCATGTACATATGCTTGCTGAACACTAAACAACTCGCGTATGCTTGCAAAAGTTGAAAAAATTAAAAATTTGTGAGGATTTCAGTGAAATTCACGGGTTGTTGGAGGTTTCCCAACCAATTCACCTACTATATCCCATCACCAGACTAAATAACCATCCTTTTTCATATAAAATGAGGTGTTGGGGTCTCATTTCATATACAAGCATAAGATCAGTGAAACTCTGCCCAATTTCACTTCCCTTCCTTGCCCAAGATTTTTCTACCTTTTATAAGATATTGCCTCAGCATTCTGATGCAAGACCATCACTCCACCTCATCACACACCAACTGATTAAGGCATGTGGTGCACATTAGAGGAATGGAGAGGTGTCGCCCTCTCATTTTTCCTTTGAGAATCTAAATCATGATCCAGGAATTTAACGTTGACAAGCTGGAAGAGCCAAATTGTGCCTTTGCACAAGATGGAGATAAGGTCACCATTAAGTGGTTAATGGTAGAAGGGATATGTATCCGATTTGGAGCATATTTCTATCATTGTAATCTGCCTTGGTAGTCAAGCATTTTTGAATGGTGATTTGACACCACTAGATTAGTTTGGAGGGAATCTCGTTGAGAACCCTCTTGTATAAACTCTTGTATTATTGAGAGTACGATAGAGGCATCCGAGTAGAGGATGAGATATGCATAGGAGAAACACAAAGAGACAAGACTCAGTCGTAGTCTAGACTCAACCATTTGTAATTAGACATCCTGTCATTAATAAAAAAATAAGAGTTTTTCTTGTTTATTAGTTTCTATGTAATGAATGTATGGATGGTTTGTGGTGAATGTCATTTGTATGCATTTGAGTTGTAGATGTATGTTAGAAATCATCTGTAGGGATAGAACTATAAATTTCTATCTGTGAGTGTGTTGAATTAAGTCTATTTCTCTAGGTTAAGTGCAAGGACAACGCGACAGAGTGAGGAAACTCTATGAACCGACACAAGGAGTGCGTATCTGAACTCAGTGGAGTCAAAAGATAAACTTCTAGGAGGGCATACCAGGATAATTCACAGACTCAGGAGGAAATTTCAAGGTGGTTAATTACCTTGGAAGAAAATATGGTATAAGAGAAGATACAATCCAAAGTTAATGAACACTCTGAAGTACTCTTCTAGGAGGGCATCGAGTTGGTGTGAGGACGTGCATGATCAAAAAATTTTGAAGTGTTGAAACCCTTAAAAGAATCCTAGAATTATTGAACATTCTGAGGAAGGAAGGCTTTGAAAGAGTGCATCGACAAAGGAAAGGAGATTCCTTAAAACCTTCCATAAGGCTAAGGGAGAATCCATCGAAGAAATGAGCCGAGCACAAGGAGTGCACCAAAGTAAATTCATCTTAAAAAGCTCAGGAGAAAGGTGTCAAGTTCCCAGGAGGGAAAGAGAAAGTTCACTGAAGTACGCAGAGGATCTGGGAACCTTGGATTTTTTCAGGCCGAGCAAAGTCACATAAGATTTTGCGCAGAACTCTGCAAGGAGAACATAAGAGGTTAGGGAACAACTTAAGTCTCGAGGAGGAAATTGTGCTAAGTGTGAAACGAGGAGTCGAGGACCTGCGAAGTCTCGAAGAGCAGAGTTAATCCTATTCATTGATACTGGGAAGGGCACATGGCAAATATCCACATATTTCATAGGAAGAATCATTCGGAAAAAAGTCAAGGAGAGGATACCTGAAGAGCTAGAGGCTGAAGCAATCCTAACCATCCATTGAGATAGGACATGTGGTGAAAGATCAACAATTCTCTGATTTGTAAGTTGGGATCGAAGAATTTGAGAAAAGAGAGGACTCGCAAAGTCTGAAATCATGATTTGATCTCAGCCATCGAGCATGAGAAAAATGTGGAATGTAGATTTGCTCCTAGAGAATTCGCCTATTCAAAAATTGGGAAAAGGAGACAAAGAAGCTCGTGAAATTTCTAAAGCATGGAGTTGTGAGGGGATTTGGCCCATAGTCATAGTTTGTGGTCACATCAAAGGGGAAGTCTAGCATAGAGAGTTGGCACCATTGACATTAAACTTTGAAAAGCGCTAAGGAGAGGGTCTGTAGGTACCACAGAACCTGCTTCAAGAAAGAAAGGACATGTGATAGAGTTTTAGGGTTCTAAGAAGGGACCTAAGGGGTCGCTCTGACTCAGGAATTGAACGATCCTATATCAAGAGGTCACACAGCCTCGAAGGAGGGGTGGGGTCTGTGCCAAGTGGTATCAGAGCTTGATTTTTATCTCTGGTGGAGGAAAGGAGATAAATAAGATACTATGATACCAAGTGGTATCAAAACATAATTATTGTCTGTATATTTCAAGAGAAGGGGAATATGGAGATGCTCTCAGTTGTAGAGTGAACAATAGAATTGCCAAGAGGGTAGGTAGAATGTGAATATGGCTACTAAAGGTCATAATTTTGGTTGAGGAGAAGACTACAAGATGAAAGGAAAAGAAAAAATTAACAAGGATTTCACTGAAATATGAGTGGAGATGGAGAGGCTGAGATTGAGGATGAAATGGGAGGAAATAGTACATTGGACATATGAATGGCCTATGAAGAGGAAAGAGAAGTGGCCTGTCCAGAATTTGTTGTATAGGAGGCACCAATAAGAGTTGAGGAGGTCGATGAGGGAAATTGAAAACCTCAGTGGCACAGAGGAGGAAGTGGTTTACATCTATGAACTAGAAGTTGGAAAAAGCTTCAGTGATGAGGAGGGGAGATCAAGTGAGGATCTCATAGGTTGCCAAGGGAGAAGCAGTGGAATTTCATATTGGCAGGTGGAACATGAGATGGTATCAATCAATCTCATAGACTTCCAAGAGGGAAGAAGCGAAATCCTAGATTTCCAGGTGGGAAAGGGAGAGGAGAGGAGGCTATCCAACAATCTCATGAAATCAGAAGTAAGTTTGGATCAATAAAGAGTGATGACAGAGGAGGATCAAAAATATATTCTGATCATTGGGGGAGTTGAGATATTCCTACCAAGAGGACCAGTTCAGGCAAGAGTACATGTTGTAGATGGAACAACAAAAATACAACTAGAAGAAACTGTCAAAGGGAAGGATCAGACATTGATGTTTTCCCCAACATAAGGAGAAGAGCATTGCGTAGAATTTCTCAAAATTTTCAGCCAGGAAGATGAACAGGAAATAACTGCAACACTGTAGTTTGCAACCGAAGAGGAGGAAGACAGCATGGAATTTGTTGATCTGTATGAAGAGTTGGAAGCCCTAGAGAGAAGGGTGATAGTGTAAAGGAAACACATCCAATAAGTTAATATGGAAATATATAGGGGAGCAGACCAACCCATGGAGTAGCTGGAGGAAATTGGGATTGAACCAACACAAGAGGAGCTAACAAAATTGAATTTGTTAGTGGAGGAAGTTGTGAAGCATCTCAATGATGAGACTATAGAATTGGATTCCGCTGTAGGGTGGCAAGATAAGGCCACATGAGATGGAGAAAACATCATGGAGGATCAGGATGATCTACCCTTTGATCAACAAAAAAAAGTGCAGCAGACAATACTGCATAAGGAGAGCCAGCCAGTAGACAAACTAGACAAGGTGATAGAGGAGATAAGGAGGTTGATGTTGAGGTCAGCACAAGAAGTTGTCAGCAAGGAGAAGATGGATAGAAAGGAACTTGCATGAGCAGCAGGGAAGATACAACAACATCAACAATGAAGCAGAGGAGCCGAATGACAACTCCATGAGAAAGTTTGGGATCCAGGAGGATTTTCAATAGAGCTGGGAAGCTCATGAGTAGGAGCTCATGATTTCTATAGCAATGGAGTATGATGCAAGAGAATTGATCCACCTTAGCACACACTAGCCGATTAACACCCATGGTGCACATTCAAGGAAGGGAGAGGCATTGCCCTCTCATTTTTCCTTCAAGAATCTAAAGCATGATCTGGGAATTTAATGTTGAAAAGATGGAAGAGACAAATTGTTCCTTAGCACAAGATGGAGATAAGGTCACCATTAAGTGGTTAATGGTAGAAGGGATCTATATCCGATTTGGAGCAGATTTCCATCATTGTAATCTACCTCCCTAGTCAAGCATTTTTGAATGGTGATTTGACACCACTAGATTAGTTTGGAGGGAAGCTCGTCGAGCACCCTCTTGTATAAACTCTTGTATTATTGAGAGTAGGGTAGAGGCATCCGAGTAGAGGATGATATATGCATAGGATAAACAAAAAGAGCAGAGACTCAATCACAGTCCAGACTCAACCATTTGTAATTCGACATTCTTTCATTAATAGAAAAAAGAATAGTTTTTCATGTTTATCAGTTTCTATGTAATGAATGTATGGATGGCTTGTGGTGAATGTCATTTGTATGCATTTGAGTTGTAGATGTATGTTATAAATCATCTGTAGGGATAGAACTATAACTTTCTATCTGTGAGTGTGTTGAATTAAGTCTAGTTCTCTAGGCTAAGTGCAAGGACTGTATGACAGAGTGAGGAAACTCTATGAACCAATGCAAGGAGTGCATATATTAACTTAGTGGAGTTAGAAGAGAGACTACCAGGAGGGCATACCAGGATAATTCACAGACTCAAGAGGAAATTTCAAGGTGGTTAAGTACCTTGGAAGGAAATAATGTATAAGGGAAGATACAGTCCATATTTATTGAACACTCTGAGGTACTCTGCCAAGAGGGCATCAAGTTGGTGTGAGGAATTTCATGATCAACACATTTTGAAGTGTTGAAACCCTTAAGAGAATCCCAGAATTACTGAACATTATGAGGAAGGAGGGATTTTCAAGAGTAAATCGACAAAGGAAATGAGATGCCTTGAAACCTTCCATAATGCTAAGGGAAAATCCATCGAAGAAGTAAGTCGAGCGCAAGGAGTGTGCCAAAGATATTGTAAGTTCATCTTATAAAGCTCAGAAGAAATGCATCAAGTTTCCAGGTAGGCAAGAGAAAGTTTACTGAAGGAAGAAGAGGATATGGTAACCTTGGAGGTTTTCAAGCTGAGCAAAGTCACAAAATATTTTGCGCAGAACTCTGCAAGGAGTGCAGAAGAGGTTCGAGAAAAACTTAACTCTCGAGGAGGAAATTGCTCTAAGTGTGCAACGAGGAGTTGAGGAACTGCAAATTCCCAAAGAGAAAAGTTAATCCTATTCCTTTATACTGGGAAGGGCACATGACAGAGATCCATGGATTTCGAAGGAAGAATCGTTCAGAGAAAAGTCAAGGAGAGGATACACAAAGAGCTAGAATCTAAATCAATCCTATCCATTCATCGAGATAGGACACATGGAGAAATATCAACACTTCATTGATTCGTAACTCGGGAAGGAAGGAGTTGAGAAAAGAGACAACTCATGAAGTCTGAACTCACAATTTGATCTCATCCATCAAGCACGAGGAAACTGTGGACCATAGATTTTGTCCCGGAGAATTCGTTGATTCAGAAATTGGGAAAAGGAGAGAAAGAAGCTCATGAAAGTTCTGAAGCATGGAGTTGTGAGGGCAGTTGGCCCATGGTCATAGTCCTTGGTCACATCAAAGGGGAATTCTATCATAGAGAGTTGGTGTCGTTGGCATTAAAATTTGAAAAGCACTAAGGAGAGGGTCCACGGGTACCACACAACTTGCGCCAAGAAAGAAAGGACTCGTGATAGAGTTTTTGGGTTCCAAGATGGTACCTAAGGGGTCACTCTGACTCAGGCATTGAACAATCATAGAATGGGAGGTCACGCAACCCCGAGGGAGGGTTGGGGTTTGTGCCACATTCCCTCTGCAGCCCCTTATTCTTCCATTCAATCCATTCCCTTCCCTTGAGGTGATTATAAGATTAAGAGAAGAGGCCTATTGAAGGTGCACTTGGAGCATTGTAAAGACGAGCCCAAGCCAAGTTCGTGGAATGGTGGCCGACATGAATTATAGGTTTCAGTCTTTGTTTAATGAATAAAATAATCTCTTTTCGTTGTCCCAACTGATGATGTTTTGTGTATTTTATTTTATTTATACATAGAATTTGATATATAACCCTAACTCATGAATAGAAATAGCATGCTTATAGTCCTTGTTTTCCTAGTTTTGGATGCAGGTCATCCTTGGGAGAAGACTTGCAGTCTTTGGAAGTACAAAGCTTGAGAAGATAATCACTAGACATGGGATAAAAGGTACAATTACCAATCTTCTCTCTTATTTATTTCTTTTCATTTGTTTTGGTATGTTTTGGGTAGAATAGAAACTATATTGACTTTTAGACAATCATTCACTATGTCTATATCTTAAACCCTGGTATAGTTAAAGGGGGGATTTTCCTGCTAACATAAATGGTGACCATACTGGGGATCTATCTAGGGTTGTTTTAGGGGGTTTTGGGTTGATTGATTGGTTTTTTGTTTTACTTTCAAGTTTCAGTAAATTTTATTGAGTTTGTCAAGTGATTTTGGTCACCTCCAAGGTGCATACCAACTTTCCCTACCCTATAAGTCTTCCTTGTCTTTTTATTTTTGAAAATACTCAGAGGTGTATGTGCCTTGTTTTGGGTCAGCCCTCATACATATGCGCTCTTCATAGTAAACAACCCACGTACATACATAGGATGTCGATGCAACAACCCACGTCTCTATTTCATGAAAGTATTTTTCATAAAGAGGGAGTTTTCCATCCAGGGATTTCTTGAATCATCCAGAGTCTCTGTCTATTGCCATATATTAGGTATAGGTTCCAGTTTACTTGTTTCCTTAGTCTTCTTGTGTTTTCCCTAAAAGGTTTAGAGCAAGTTGTCAAGTTTTAAGATCCACATTTTTGTTTCTTGGTTGAAACCCTGCGATCTACAGTAGGATTAGGGTCTTTACTAGTCTTGTTTTCAGTCTTCTATTTGTCCCTGTTTCTTCATTTGAAAAAACAAAAAAAATTAATTCAATTTTTCTCATTAAAGTAGCTCGAAAAATAAATAAAAAAGAGATAATTTATTTTCTTGTATTCAGTTTGGTAAAGTAATCAAGGCTTTTTTTTGCAAAAAGAAAAAGAGTCTTCATTTACAAGTTCTTTTCTATTTCTTGAGACATAAGTAGTTTGTAGTCAAGCAAAAGAAAGTTTTTAGGATTTCTTCATTTACAAGATCTTGAAATATCAATTAGAAAAGTTGAATTTACAAAGAGTTGTTTACAAGCATTGCTTTAATTTCGAAGTATCTTTTTCTTTAAAATGTTTTAAAGTTATCTTCCTTATTCATCTCTTCATAACACCATCACTTTCACTACCGCACCCTTTGTGTAAATCAAGCCTTAAAATTAACGCTTAATCTAAAGATTATTAGAATTTTTGTTTGTATGGTTTACCAACTAGTTTAGGGTTTTAGGGCCTTGAATTAGGTGTGAAGAGGAAACTCTTCAAGGCCACTTTAAAAAAAACATTGGAGTTTGAGAAAAGGAGTGTTTTAAGTCCAGTGTCGTAAGAGTTAGTTCGGACCCCCTATAACACATGGGATAAACACGAGGTCACATGAGGAAAGGAAGAAGAGATAACCCCTCCAAAGATCGATTGAACATAGTGGGGATTGTATATTCAGGGTCTTTCTCAGGAACAATATTGATCAAATTTGACTATGGAGATTCGTGGACCTTGAATCTATTTGAGATCCTTAGTTGTCTTACGAACCATTTTCTTTCGATACCCTTGAAGGGATTCGAACTTGTTATCCTGCTCATTACGATATGCCTGACTGTCAACTGTACCCGCCTGGTGACTGACTATGAGATGGAAACCTAGTTGCCCATATTTTATGGACTTACATAGGGGGTATACCATGGTACCTAGGGTGGATCTCGGATCGTTCTTTGCAAATTTTACCTAGAAGGTGCTTCTGTTTTCGGGTTTCACTTGCACCAGTGATTTTCTCTAATGTCGATTGGTGTAACTATCCTTGCCACTTGTTAGTCATCTGCTTGATTTTCCTTTAGGAAATTTTAGTGTGTGCTATGTGCTCCCTAGTTTTCCATAGTGAGTTATTCAATCATTTCTTTGGGTCTCTGAACTAATGTGGTAGACCACCCACTTTGTTGGTCGTGAGGAATTTTTGGTCTTCCACTTAGAAACGTGGAGCTACCTCTTTATAGGCATTGTTTTTTATAACACTGGTTCGCCAGAGTCAGTGTGAGAGAGTTTTACAGACGTGAATGATCCCGCAAGGGGAGAACCTGTTCATAATATATTCATGGCTAAAGTTCCCAACGATACCAACCAAGTAACCCCTTCAAAAGGGGATTCTTGTGCTTTTCCATTTTCGAAAACGTTAGTGTCCCTTTGATGGCCACTTTGTACATTCTTGGGTTGAATGTGGGACTACTAGTTTTTTTGGGTACCATTCCAAATGTCCCAAACACTCTTGACGCTTCTCAGTTAAGAACCTTATGTCATGGCCATGATGTTGATGTTCCTTTGTCAGCAACGTCTTCTCCTCCTCTTTCTCCCTTCCTTGGTGAAAGTATAGCTACTAGTAACCTGAAGTCTAAATGAAATAGAAAGATGAAGAATAGGAAGAATAAGTCACCAACCTATGTGAGTCATGTTGGATATAGGTAATGAACCTCTGCAAGTCATGTTGAATACCAACACATAGTCTCTCCAAGTCATGCTGGGGGAAAAAGTCTAGTCACTTCTATTCATACTGGTAATAGGTCTGTAGCGTCTGCGAGTCATGTTATCAACCAATCACCAACATGTGCAAGTCATGTTGGAGATGTGAAACCAGCTACTGATGGTCATGTTGGGGGCATTGATTTTGTTGACAAAACTAGATGGATAGGACGTAAGCCTAAGTTCCCTTGTAAGCTTTGCAAGGGAGATCACCTTACTCATTTATGCCCTGACCTTCCATAGGTAAGAATATTGTGGTCCTTTTCTGCAAGCTCTTATGATTCTGATTCTTCTGAGGTTCCTCACATCCTATTCAAATAGTGGTTGAGAAAGTGGTCATGTTGATGCAATATTTGGACGATATCACTTCCCTTTTTGGGGGTGATGCACCTTTAGACCATGTTTTCTCATAGCCTATTCAACTAGTGGTTGAGAAAGTGGTCATGTCGATGCAATCTTCGGTTGATCCCACTCTTCTCTTGGAGAGTGTCGATTCTACCAAAGTGGTCACGTCAATACAATCTTCGGTTGATCCCACTCTTCTCTTGGGGAGTGATGTGTTTACTAACTATGCTCTTAGCATTTCCAATTTAGTACTTTCAGAACAAGGGGGAATTTCACTCACTTTGAGTACACCCTGTCCAATCCCTAGGATGGTTTCCTTTGATTGGAGTTAATTCAAATAATATTTATCGATGTATTGTAGATGAAGGACCCTCCACAAGTATTTTATCCTCCTCAGCTTGGTAATATTTGGGTTCTCCTGAGATTGTGTCTGCTTCACATGAGTTGTTGTATTTTGACAGACATCCTAGTGAATATTTGGGGTTTATTCCTTATTTTCCTATCTTGTTAGATGGGAAGACTGTCCTTGTCGATTTTATAGTGGTTCAAGGCCCATGATATTTCAATATGATTCTCAGGCATGATTATGTATATGTTATGAACGTTGCGGTGTCTACATTCTTCCCTCACAATGGAAGCATTGTCACTATCAACCAACTGACATCTGATAATCACCATCCTAATTCTACGTTAGTTCAGGCTACCCCTTTATATGTTCCTAGTATTCGTGTAGACTCTGCCCCGCCACAGGTAAATTATGAAACGTCTTATCCTCGTTGTTCAATTTCTTCTGAGCAGGAACTTGTTCACTCATATTTTCCTTCTCAAGCCTTGGTCTCAACAATTGATCGATTGGTTTATCCAATGGGGGAATGGGATCCCTTGCTTCCTCCTCTTCGTCCGAGTGATCTTGAGTCTCCTTTTGAGTCCAATCTAACTATTTGTAGACCCTCAAGCCCTCTTGATTTTGATTCTTCATTGATACACTATGCCATTCCTAACCAGAACCTCCATCATCATATAGAATATGGTTAGTTTACCTTGCCCATTGGGAGTGTTGAGCCTCCTCGTTCGTGTAATTTCTTGGATTTTGAATTTCCTTCGGATGAGGCTATCCTTTAAGTCATGACTATGATTTATATACCATGGGAAGACTTACATCATGGCTTGTGTTTTCTTCCCTTTTGGGAGACTTTCCAGGTTGACTATCAAAGAGACTCTTGATCAGAGCCTAGCAGCAGGATTTACCTGAACTACTACCACGCATGAGCCGTAAGGTTGTGCAATACCTTGTACATATTGTATAGTCCAGGTTTATTGTTTTCAAGTTTTGTATTTAGTAGTACCTCTTATTTCCCGAAGTTTCTATATTTAAAGGATTTATTAACTTCCAAATGAGTGTTATTTTCCTTATATACAGAGTCTTGGAGACATGTTTTTTTGACATTTGTTCATCATATCAATATGTTCTGATAGGTATTGACCTCGAAACTGGCATATAGGTTAGATTTTTCCCTACTTGAATTTTTTCATTATCAGTTTCCTAGTTCATTTGGCCTTAGGATCGACCCCATTGAAGTGTGACACACAACCTTCTATGCTACTTTAGAAGTGTCATAATTAGGTGGTAGAGCCTACCTCTACATGGATTCCCTAGGTAGTTCCTTGCTGCATTTTGGCGACCACGCTGTCAGTAATGACTATAGGCTTGGGAGTCCTTGTTAGTCCTATCATGATTACAAGATAAATCCTCATTCTTTTGATGCACCATCATTCTAGGCCTTACCCTTGGGACTCCCAAATGAGCATGCTTTGTTGTCTTTCAAGCTCACTTTGAAATTCGAAACAAACATCCAATGAGACTATAATTATTCTTTTCGATCTTGTTTGTATTAACTAAGAAAAGTATCCCCCTAGAGTCTTCCTTAATCCCTTTTCAGGCTCTCTAAAAATGAAAATATTTTCGAGCAATCTTGTTTCCCTTCACGCTCACCAAACTCAAATTTGAAGGCACATCTGTCTGACAGTAGTTTACCCATTTTCGGTCTGGATGGTTAATTTTACGAATAAAGGTATGCTCTAGGAACCTTGGTTCACTATAAGATTATTCTTAGGCATAATTTTAACCCTTTTTAGAGCCCGAGGGACTAAATCTTCGAAAAAGGAACATTCTCCTTGCTTTTGGTTTATCACCTTTTTCGACCCTCGGAGATTACTTACGAAAAAGGAACCTCCCTGGAGTCCATAGTTAAGCTCTTTTCAGACTCCCTAAAATTGAAAAGATTGTTGAGTGACCTTGTTCCTTCACACTCATTAAATTGGTAAAGAAGAACATCTATTGGCATACTTTTAACCCATTTTCCAACCTGTAGATTATAGCGGAAAAGGGTATGCCTCGGGAGATTTGTCTCGCCGAGAGAGTTCTCATTGGTTAATTTTATACTTTTTTAGGCTAGGAAGACTAAACTCAGAAAAAAGGCTTTGAGTCGATAGTTAATCTCTTTTAGACTCCTTAAAATTGAAAAGATTACCGAGTGATCTTGTCTTTTTCACACTTGTTAGAATGATTTTGAATAGATCTCTTTTCGGTACAAGTTTAACCCTTTTTTGAACCGAATAGAATATCTCTGAAAAAGGTACTCGTTGGAGTCTTCTTTTTTTCATTTTTCCGAACTCTCTAAACATGAAAAAACCACTGATTTTACCTTCTCTAGGATCATAAAAATTACATAGAAGGGGTCTCATTGTGTCTTGCTTAATCACATTTGCAAGTCTCATATTTGTGTCTTTGGCCTAATTTTGGCTCCATATTTCTCTCAACTAAACCTTTGAAGCATTCCTTATATGCAAGCATTGTAGCACTTCTTGGCTCTGCGACCTGACACCTTGACCCATGGAGGAATTTTCCCCGAGTGTCCTTTTCCTGTGCATGTCTCCTTGCTCTGAGCATTAGTATGCTCCATGCGCTTAGAATGAGTATGATTTCTTGAGATATTCATTCCTCCTTTGTAACGTAGCATTCTTTTATTCTTTTTCAAGCTCTTTAAAAATTGAAAATGACAAAAGAATCAAATATTCCAAAAAGAGGGGACGAGAAATATTCATTCTTTTTTCGGCAGCAAAGAGAGTCTCCCTTGGACAAAACAAATCCTTATGTTTGTTCGTCAAGCACTGGGATCTAGTATGACCATAAGAAGTTGTTCTCTCTACATAGAACCATGTCCTCCTCTATTTGGTTACTCTTCCAAACATATGGAGAGTTTGTGTTGCCTCCTGCATCACAAACTTATGTCAATGTCATGCTTCCTGAGTCTGATAATCTTTCATGATTTTTTCAAATGGAAGTTTCACTCAATCTGAGTCGGGATTTCTATAGTTTGTCTCTTGACCTTCATGAGTCGACCATATCAAGAGTCCAGTGAATTCCATATTCGAAATTGACAAAGTTCTCTACCTGATCATCAAGATCCTCATGTATTTTCTCGACGAGATGTTGAATACCTTAGGGTAGTGAGTTATACACTTCCATGGTACTCCTACCTGATTTTTGAAGATCTTGAAGTCATTTATCGAGCTATGAAGAACTCATCTCCAACCACATGCGTCACTAGATTCTTGAAGATGAATACTATATTTGTATATCTTCGACTTCTTTGAGATGTAGATCCACTATGTATTGCTTGCGGCTACACTTTATATATTTGTATGACATGGATCTACAATGTATTTGATTGGAATCCATGATTCATTTCATCCTGAGCATGGGTATGCCCGCCTTGGAGAGACAATTTTTGTTTTGCATATGGCACCTCCGGAACTCTGGTCCCGAGACCACTCGATTTCGTACATTGGTGAAGATGTTGTAATGTATTTCAGCCATCAATTTCTCTTCTGACCTCACACCTTAAGGTGCATTTGTTATAGCCCTAAAATCACCTATTCAGGCATACATGACCTTGGCCCTCTTACTTGCATATTTTTCCAAAGCACTGTTGAGGAGATCTTCTTAAAATACCATTTTTTAGAGCATGTACATGCCCTACACCACTACAACCCACATACATATGCTTGTTTCATGCTAGAAATTATGCATACATACGCTTGTTTCACACTAAACAACCCTCGTATTCTTGAAAAAGTTGCAAAAATTAAAAATTTGTGAGGAATTCGATGAAATTCACGGGTTGTTGGAGGTTTCCCAACCAATTCACCTGCTATAGCCCATCACCGAATCAAATAACCAGAATTTTTTCATATAAAAGGAGGTTTTGGGGTCTCATTTCATATACAAGCATAAGAACAGTGAAACTCTACCCAATTTCACTTCTCTTCCTTGCCCAAGATTTTGCTACCTTTTGTGAGATATTTCCTCAACATTCCCTCTTCAACCCCTTATACTTCCATTCAATCCATTCCCTTCCCTTGAGGTGATAAGAACATTGAGAGAAGATGCCTATTGAAGGTCCACTTGGAGCATTTTAAAGAGGATCCTGGACCAGGTTCACGAAATGGTGGCCGACACGGATTGTAAGTTTCAGTCTTTGTTTTATGAATAAATGAATCTCTTTTCCCTGTCCCAAATGATGATGTTTTGTGTATTTTCCTTGATTTATACATAGCATTTGATATCTAACCCTAAATCATGAATAGAACTCGCATGCTTGTAGTCCTTGTTTTCCTAGTTTTGGATGCAGGTCAGCCTTGGGAGGAGACTTCCAGTCTTTGGAACTACAAAGTTTGAGGAGATCATCACTTGACGTGGGATAAAAGGTAAATTTACCTATCTCCTCTCTTATTTCTTTCTTTTCATTTGTTTTGGTATGTTTTGGGTAGAGTAGAAACTAGATTTACTTTTAGACGGGCATTCACTCTATCTATATCTTAAACCCTGATATAGTTAAAGGGGGTATTTTCCCACTAGCACCTGGGCAATGATTTTAAGGTTGGAAGCAAAAAGATTTGAATAGTTTGCAGTGCCAATATATGGAGAAACTTAAAATCCATTTTTCAATCTTTAAACAACATGGAGACCATCAAAGGGTACCTGATTGTTGGTCACTATAATTGCTTATTTGATTTAAACAATCAAGTGCTACATAAATTGTCAACCCAGGGAAGTTTTTTATTTCAAAGGTAACCGCACACTATATATGCTCAATTTCAAAAGCAACCTAGAGTTGTAGTAAAGGAAACTATATTAATCACACTTGCCTTGAATGAACTGAAGTTCTAACTTGAATTACAGAAAAACAATCTACCTATTGCAGAGCTCAAAGTTTAAAGAAATGATTAATTGAAGAATCTTGGATTACATTAAAATAACAACAAGATACTGCAACAAAAAAGACCAACTATTCTGTAACCAGAGAACAGGACCCTATTCCCAAAGCATGAATCTTTAGAACCTTTTTCCGAACATCATACTTCATGAACTCATTGCTTAACTGAAATATTTGACATGCATTTTGAAGGCTATCTACCTCCTAACAGAGAATAGGACTCTAATTCCTTCCCAAAGAGGGAACCTTCAACACCAATCTCTGATTAGCACACTCCTGGAAATAATTGCAAGCTAACTATTTCTAATAGAGAACAGGACCCTAATTCCTTCCCAAAGTAGGAACCTTCAACACCAGTCTCTGATTAGCACACTTATGGAAATAATTGCAGGCTAACTATTTCTAATAGAGAACAGGACCCTAATTCCTTCCCAAATTAGGAACCTTCACCACCAGTCTCTGATTAGCAAGCTTTCATAAATTCATCACACAGGATTGCTAACTAAAATGATTAACATTTACCCAAGCATGAACCACATGAAAACAATGTAACATTCAGTAAAGAAGAGTTCTTAACAAGATAGAGTTTAGTAGTGTTTCAGCAAAGCAGAATTCATTAAAGTAGTGTTTCAGCAAGACAAAAATTAATCAAGGCATAAAAAAAGATCACACTAACACACTATCAAACTAACGGGTGAATCTTGTGAAGAAGGTGGGCCCTCCCTTCTCACAAGATTCCCCTGAAACGAGAAGGCTAGAGAGAAATGCTCAGAACAATATTTTATTCATCTATCAATATATCATATTACAATCTCAAATGAAGTACGTCCCTCTCTGTAAAACCTTCTTAGTACAAAAAAATGGAGTGTCTCTCGAATGCTGATTTCCTCTTATTTAAAGAGGAGAATCCCTTCGATACAATTGATCAAAAATTACAGCTGTATATCTGAGTCCTATTCTTAGTCAGATCGACTTTCTAAACTGGAATAGAATATCCTAGTCTCCCACAACAAAATGATATTACGAGTGTTGAGTGAGGTGTTGTTGTTACGGCTGGAGTAACAACTCTTTGTTTTGTATGTTGTTTCGACATCACAAATCGCGGGTTGTTTCAGCCACAGGATTTGCGTTCTGACTATTTCATCACTTCTCAAGTAGCAGCGATGGTTGATGCTTGGCTCATGGTGCAGTTGTTGTAGTCAATCTGTGTGAGTTGTTGTTGACCACGGACTGTGTAACGACTTCCTCTGTGTTTCAACATCGTCGACCATGGACTGTGTAAAAACTTCCTTTGTGTTTCAACATCGTCGACCATGGACTGTGTAACAACCTCCTTTGTGTTTCAGCATCGTTGACCATGGACTGCGTAACAACTTTTGTGTTTCAGCATCATTGACCATGGACTGTGTAACAACTTCTGTGAGTTTTTTTTTTAGCAACAGGCCTCAAATGCTAATCTGCAGTTTGAACTATTTCAACACTTATACATTTCTAATCAATGGTTAAGTACGAGAGTGATGTAAAATTATATGCAAAATAGATTAAACATATAGTAAAGAGAAGAGATGTTGTATACCTATGGAAAGATAGGATAAAGTGATAATATAAGTTTAAATGTGAGTGAAACACGAGTATAATAGTGGAAAAAAGTATGGGCAAAAAGGTACATTATGTAGTCCTAACATCCCCCCCAACTTAAAATGTTTCATGTCCTCAGGCAACTTCACTCTGAATTAGAGTCTGAATACTGACTCTGAGCATGCAAGTTACTCAAGCAATAGTTGTGGGAGGTGTTGTCTGTTGGAGCTCTGGACCCTTGGACACATTGTAACCTTTGCCAAGATGTTGTTTATGTCTTCTTAGGCAACTTATAATGGATTTGATATCTCTCTATTGGCAACCAGAGGATAGGAAAATAAAACTGGTACCCTATCCAGCTTTTAGCATAATGTTGAACACACTGGATGTAGTTAGGTACCCTAGAGATTGCTATCTCAAGATTAGCAGGGCTAAATGGATTGTGTTCCTGTCTTTTCTCAGTAGATTGCTGCCAAAACAAGTTGTTCGCCTGGAGGGCAGTAATCTCTATGGATCTAATGAAGTGTTGACAATCCTGAAGCACTGTTGATTGTAGTTGCTGAACATGTTCAGTCATCCCTAGTTTCTTTAAGAATTGATAATATTATTTGACAAAGGTGGCTACATTCTGTGGTTCTGGTCTTATCCAGAGAAGATGATTATCTTCATTGTGCTTGGCAGCCAGGAAGTCATCCTGCCACAAAATCTGATTGTGGAGAAAGGAGGTGAATTCCCGAATCTGGATGTCCCCGAAAAGAGGATTAAGGTTCAGCTGCATGTTCTCGAGGATGGCCTCGTTATGAAAATATGCCTCATAGAGGAGGTGTTGATCCCTAACAGAGGCTTCTGCAAAGGTTTTGACAAAATATGTTGGGTGTAGTACTACATGGGGTCTTCCTTCTGTGATTGATTTGATCTGAAACCATGTAAGTCGTTCCATAAGGAACAAGGAGTAATTGCAGGATGGTTTCCTTGTAGCCAATAGATTTTGTGCCAAGTCAAATACCAGGGCCAATCTGCCTTTCAACTCTGTGTTCTGTTTCTTAAGGGCATGAGCTTCCTGGCATGTCTACTCTAAAGCTTCCCAATTTGAGTAGGTATGATTTATCCAGATTTGTCTGTGCTGTTGTAGGATTTTGGCCTGTGTAGCAGCATACTCTTTCTTCCATTTCTGTATTACTGCCTGCTCATCCCATGGCTGAGTTTTTGTTTCAGCGTTGCAAGTAGTGGGGTGAGGTAAGGTCTGAGTAGATTTTTCCACAAAAGTGTGGATATTGATCTGGCTGGGAGGGGAAGATTCCTCAATAGGCACTGTTTGTACAGATTTGTTAACAAATGTAGGGGTTTCAAATTTGACATTTGTTGCAGGGCAGGGCTCAGTCTTAATCTTGGGAGGTCCTGTTGGTTCTTGTGTTTCAGCTGCAGCTGGTTCTTGTGTGACAACTATAGCTAGTTCTTGTGTAACAACAGGTTCTTCTTCTTTGACTACAAAAGTTGAAGGAGTAGGGGGAGCTCCTGGCATTGGGATTTGAATTACTTTGTAGCATGCTTGATAGTATATGTCCCCACATTTGCAGCACATGTATTCTCTACATGGATTCTCTGTTGTAGTTCCTTCTGACATGGTCGCTGTGCGAGCTAGGGTGTACAAATTGAGTTCCTTTTGATAGGCTTCCTTTTCCATGGCTAGCTATTTCTTGTAGGCTTCTAGTTCAGACTTTAGGAACTCATTTTCTTGTAAAATAGAGGCCATTGTTGGTTCTGGTTGAGGAGTGACTGGTTCTTGTGTAGCAGTCATGGCCACACTAGCTGGTTCTTGTGGAGCAGCTACAGGATCAGTTGTTGCTTCTTGTGTTTTAGCTTTTTGATGTAAGGAAAGTAGTGTTGTGGCACCCTGGATCTTTGATTCTTGTATCTCAGTGTCAATATCAGCAGTTGGTTCTTGTGTGGCAGCTATGGCTGGTTCTTGTGTTTCATCCAGTGAATGAGTAGCCAGTTCTTGTGTTTCAGCTACTGAATGGGTAGCTGGTTCTTATGTTTCAACTACGGAATGGGTAGCTGGTTCTTATGTTTCAGCTATAGAATGGGTAGCTGGTTCTTTTGTTTCAGCTACTGAATGGGTAGTTGGTTTTTGTGTTTCAGCTACTAAATCGGTAGCTGGTTCTTGTGTTTCAGCTACTTGATTTGAAACAGATGATGTCGCAACACCCTAGGCATTTGGTTCATGTGTTTCAGTGCCCATGGGTGGAATAGGAAAAGATTCTGGCATTTGGGAGGTTGAAGGTGTACGGGGTATTAGTCGGATGGGTTAGGGATCTATGGAAATGGTAGTAGTGGTTGCCATTGTTGAGGCCCTTGTTTGTTTTCTTTGTTAAAAGGGCGGAAAGAAAGGAATTTGCTTTTGTTTTTGTGGGGGTTTTTCCTCAATGATGGGGCAGGGAGAATTTTCTGGCTCAGAATCATCGCTAAGAATATGAAGGGCAGGAGTGGATGATTCTGGTAAGGTTTGGGGTGGGATTGGTATGGTAGGGGGGTTGATTGGACTGATTGGTTCTGTAGGCCGACTGTTAGGTATTTCTGGAGAGTCTGGAGGGTTTTGTGGTTGTTGTTCCTGAAGATTTTCAAGAATTTCAGCGGCTTCTTGGAGATCTATAAGTGGGTTTTTTAGTGGAAGGTTTTGTTGGGAAAAAATCTTTTGGATAAGCAGTTGGACGAGACTGTGATGGGTGAGTGAAAGGGTAGGATCTTTATCCTTTTTACAGTAGTGTGACATATTTTTTAGACAATCGAGCAGATAATAAGGAATGTTCACCAATCTATTATGCCGTAAATGAGACAACAGAAGAAAATCATGCTGGTAGACTACCTGGTATCGGCCTTTGTAGGTAAGGTAGTGTTTGACGAATTTTGCAACTTCCGGCCATGGGGGCGGCAACGAGATAAGTTGGACACCCCAGAATTTAAATTCAATTTGTTTCTCTGGCGAGAGGAAGTCCCACTGGGCATTCAGGATGATATGTTTGCGGCTGAACAAGTGAGTGCCATTGGTAGGGAGACCCAAAACCTGTGCTATATCCTCTTCTGTAACTGAGATTCAGACCCCTTGAACAATGGAATGATCTCCCTGCATATTTTGAGCAAATTGCAGAACCTTTTGTTGATCAAACCCTTGGAGTCTCTAAAAATAACTGAGCCATCCTGCCTATAGAAAAATTTGATAGGCTTTTGGATACAGTTCTAACAGGGCTGTCGTGGCAGGTTCGTACCATATAACAGAGCCTCCCATAGCTACCAGCTCGGTAAAATACACCGTCAAAGAGTTGAGTAACAGCTTCTGTGCAGAGTAAGTTTTTCGAGTGAAGGCATGCGAATGGTGGTGAGACGAATGAACGGATGGTAAAATAGGAATGGCAGTGGTGAATTCGTGTGAAATGATGGTATAAAAATTTTGATATGTCCTCCCCCCTCGTCAAGTGTGGCTAATAATGATTGCACTCGAGTGTTCATAATGATTTGGAATCTTCTCATTAACTATAGCTTAACTATATTACATAAAATTTACATACCTCGCCTTACCTTTTGATTTGTACTGCAAACAAAATATAATGTCTGTCCACAATAGTTCTGCAGTAGTCGTGGCAGAGACTTTTGATTGCTTAGATGAATTGTATCAAGGATTTGTTGACTAGAAGGACGAAATGTAGTATGAGAGCACAAAATCTTGCTGACTGATAATGTTGAAAAGTTGGTGTTTCAGCAACATAAAAGAAGGGGCGAAAGAATTGTTGGACGGTATTGTTTCGTCAAGGGAAACTGTGAAGAATTGTCGGATTGTAGCGAAAAGTTGTTGACAATGATATTTCAGCAACAGAAAAGAAAGGTGAAAAACAATTGTTGGACAGTGTTGTTTCATCGATGGGAAAATGTGAAGAGCTGCTGAACAATGGTGTTTCAACAATGGAATAAAATGGCGGGAAGTTTGTTGTCAATGGTGTTTTAGCAATAGGGAAAATGGTAAAAGGTTGTTGACAGTGGTGTTTCAGCAACAGAAAAAGAAGGGGCGAAACAATTGTTGGACGGTGTTGTTTCGTCGATGAGGAAATGTGAAGAATTGTTGGTCTGTAGTGTTTTGGCAATAGGAAGAAGGCAAAAATTTGTTGTGAATGGTGTTTCAGCAATGGGGAGAATGGTGAAAGGTTGTTGAACAATGATAAGGGAGAAAGGTGTGGGGTTGCTGATAGTGGTGTTTCAGCAATGGGGAAAGTCAGAAAGTCGTTGAACAATGGTGTTTCAGCAATGAAGAAAGAGAAAGGAGTTACTGATAGTGGTGTTTCAGCAATGGGAAAGCTTGTCTCTTCGTGAAATAGGATCGTCCTTTCCTAGTGGCCTGTGCTTTGATCAGGAATCTGCAAAAATTGATTGTAACATGGTATTTCTTGACAGGGATTATTAGTAAATAAAATCTAATCTAATACTAAATAAATTAACTTAAAAGAATTAATTGCAATGAGGGGTAGAAGCCCCCTCTAAAAAGAGGTAATGGGAGTCTGCCATGCATGTGGCCTTAAAATCTTCTTTGGAAATAGGGCGCTGGTACAGATGGAGCCGATGACCATTTACAAGTAACAGTGTTTTGGAGTCATCAATTGTGAGGAGCCTTACTGTTCCATTGGGGAAAACAGTGTCTACTTCGTAAGGTCCAAACCATCTTGTACATAATTTCCCTTGAAATTCTTTGAACCAAGAGTCATACAGTAGGGCCCAATTACCTTTTTGGAACTACTTATTTTTGATAGTTTTGTCATGCCATTTTGATCTTTGCTGTTGAATTATACTTGTTTGATGAATGGCATCTAGTCTTTTCTCATCTAATTCATTAAGCTGCTGCAACCTGGCTGTCTGTGCATCGGTCAAATCAAGGTTGAAAGCTAAAGCAGTCCTTAAGGTTTTTATTTCAAATTCCACAGGAAAGACAACATTCTTTCCATATACTAATTCATAGGGAGAGAATCCTGTAGTATTTCTCCAGGTAGTTCTGTAGGCCCATAATGCTTCAAGGAGCCTGTAGGACCAATCCTTTCTGTTTTCCTTCACTATTTTTGTGAGAATGGATTCTATTAATTTGTTTGTGCTTTCCACCTGTCCATTGGCTTGGGGGTGGTATGTTGTAGTCATTCTATGCTGAATATGATATTTTTGAAGGGTGGCTTT
>JZKD02S1672920.1:102928-120976 GCA_000966675.3 Picea glauca
GTTTGGATTAGGGACATTACATTCCCCTCCCCCTTATTTATGCACTATCCCCAGTGCATTATATACACATGTACATACAAAATTTCAAAAGTATTCAAAAAGATGTGAATACTCTGCCTGCATAGCATCCTCACACTCCCAAGTTTCATATTCTAGGTTGTACCAGGTCCATTGGAACTTTATCAACTCCATGTTTGTATTCCAGAGTTGTTTGATTTTCTTATCCAATATGCAAACTGGTTGCACTCGAAAATGGCCTTCTGGCTCCACTTGAATATTATTTCCAATGAATAATGTGATTAGCATCAGGTGCATACTTTTTAATCAATGATACATGGAAAAGATTATGAATACACAAGGATGTAGACAATGCAATAATATATGCGACAGGACCAATCCTCTTTAGGATTTCAAATGGTCCACATTAGTGCATTGCCCAAATTATTTATTTTTTACTGCAACAATTATCTTTTTTTAGCCTCGATGTCCTACATAAGGAACCTTATGAATCTATGAAAATAATATACTTTTCAACTCTTGGTCATTTGGCACATAGACTCTGCACCTATACATTAGGATTCCATCCTCTTTGTTAGGGTCCTAACCTGCACATAGGTAGAACAATATATTCAGATGTAATAAAGGTCAATATTAATAAGGCCTTGCAATAAAATAGAATAAGTCAAATGTAAGAAGACCTAATAGAAGCTTCCGCTTCTAGAAGGATCTTCCTCTATATGCTTCTTTTGATAGACATATTTAATATAAATAGGAGTTGAGGGTATGAGAACCCTAGCTTGGATATTATTGTAATAGAGTTCTGCTTGACTAGAGGTTTCCCCCTCGAAGAGGCCCGTGAACATTGCTCTCAGAATCAAAGTGTTATTTTCGTTGTTATTCTTATATCATTTCAGTGTTATTGTAGTGATTATTCTGGTTATATTGTTGTTATTCTGCCATTTCTAGCATTTTATTTCTATTTTTCATACTTTTTATATCTAGTATACTACAAGTGGTATCAAAGCACTTTCCTTGGCAGAAATTGTGGGTAAATTGTTTTTTAGGGTAGAGACGTATTCCGGTGTCTTTAAGCCACAGAGATCTGTCGTTACATGTATGAACCTGTGTTTGAGGGATTTATACATGCATGAAATACAAGTGATTATTAAGTGCACATATGTTGGCCACCCTTGTAACCCCTGTTGGCACCCTTCGAGTGGTAGTGAATCAAACAACACCTATGTACAGATCGACCTAAATTTCCTGAAGCCCTCTTTAGATAAACCAATCAGTCTCTTGACTACTATAGTTCCAATGAGAACAACACTCAGAAAGATACTCTCTAGTACTTGGGTAGTCGGGTAGTATGGCTAAGGGTATGATCTATCCTCCTTAGTTAGTGTCTTGAGATATTGGGTCGAGTACTACTTTTGGACCCTACACGTATATCAAAGAGCTATAGCACAGGGCAAAACCTTGTCTGTAGAACCCTTGAATACCTAACCCTTGGCGACAAAAACATAAACAAATTAAAACATACAAGATCTATTGTCGCACAACTGTGTTCGGGTTGCCAAGTAAATACACATTTATTTCTGGTTAATCATTTGGGCATTCCTCTCTATAGTATTCTTCAGACTGGAGTATAACTCTGTAGGTGTAGAAAAAAAAAAACGTTTGGAAATTTGTTCACCATTATTTGAGACACATTCCATTGGATTCATCTCTTCACCCTTATCACATTCATACATATCATTTTTCAGCAAAAATTTTTACCCTTCCCGCTCCTTTTCAGTTCCCCCATCCTCATGGACCATACCCATAGCCAAGACTTGGAAGCTCACTTCAACACCTTGCAATATAGTTTCATCGAGACCCAACAAGAAGTGAAACAACTCAGTGCCAATGTTGTCGCCATCAATACAACCATGAAGTCCTCAATGGAGGAAATCAAGCAAGACCTCACCACCCATCTTGAATCTGTCTTTTCAGCACTCTACACCAAACTGCATATCCCTACAGATAACCCTTCCTCTTCCTCACCTCCACATACTGAAGGTGAACATTCCTCTCATTCCCATAACTTTCAGAACCATCACTTTCAACGTGACCTACGCCTTCCACGGGTGGATGTGACCAAATTTGATGTCTCAGACCCCACTAGTTGGGTAACCCAAATGGAACATTATTTCTCTTTATACGACATTACATATGACTTGGCCAAACTTTGGTATGGTGTTCTCCATATATATCAAGAACGTTGGCAATGGTGGAAATGGAGAAAAACTTCTCGTCAAGGGTATATTTCTTGGACACACTTTGTGGCAGAGCTTTATGAATGCTTTAACACTGACACCAACCATTTGGGCCATTTGACAAAGTTGAAATAATCAAGAACAGTAGAAGAATTTATAACTTCCTTTGAGCGCCTGGCTTTTCGAATAGAGGGCATGTTTGATGCCTTTTTCTGAGAATGTTTTATCAATGGCCTCAAGGATGAGATTTCGGCCCATGTCCTCATGGATCAGCCTCAGATTTGGGCAGAGGCTACTAAAAGAGATAAAGGAGCAACATAGGTTGTATCTTCTCAAAAATAGAAACCCTCCTTTATCCCTTGCCCTAAACCAGTAAATCCCACTACTCCCTCCACTCCACTAAAGATCCAAAAATTGACCAGGAATGAAATGGCTGAACGCCAACTCAAAGGCCTTTGTTATAATTGTGATGACAAATATTTCTTGGGCCACAAGTGTAAAGAACAAAATATGTTTATGGCCATCTCCGAGGATATTTCAAAAGAGGATATTGAAACTCCCCTTATGTCTAAGTCACCTGAAACCCTCGACATAACCCCTCCCTCACCACTCCCGATGTAGAACCGATCATTTCCCTCAATGCTCTCACTAGCTTCTCCACTCCCCAAACCCTCAAGATAATTGGTCACATCAAGCATCAGAAGGTCATCATTCTAGTTGATAGTGGAAGCACCCATAATTTTATTCATCATTGCATTACCTAAGAAACTCATTTCTACATCCATGTCATCAATAATTTCCAAATCATGATTGCCAATGCTGGCTCCATGAAATGTGGAGGGCGTTGTGAAAATGTGCGTCTCCAAATTGGTGACTACCACCTGAAATCTCATATGTTTGCTATCGACATGGGTGGTTGTGACATTCTGTTGGGTGCAGATTGGATAAGGACTTTGGGTCCCATTCTCATGGATTTTAAATAATTAACCATGCAATTTGACTAGGAGGGCCACCAATATAAGTTCCAAGGCATCACCGTCGGTTCACCTGAGATCATTAGTTCCCATCGCATGGGAAAGCTGCTCAAAAAGGGTCATTTTGGTGTTATTTCTCAACTCCATGCCATACAGTCAACATAAACACCCTCGGTGCCACAAGACCTCCAAGCCATCCTTTCTAAACATCAAGTGGTCTTTTCCACTCCCTAGGGACTCCCTCCTTCATGTGGTTTTCATGATCATTCCATTCCCCTCGTACTCAGAAGCCTTCCTCCCAATATCCATCTGTATTGTCACCCCTTTTCCCAAAAAAATGAAATAGATAAAATGGTCTAGGAACTCCTTAATGCAAGCATTATCCGCCCTAATACAAGCCCCTACTCTTCTCCTGTGGTCATGGTCCTGAAGAAAGAAGGTTCTTGGCGAATGTGTCCTAACTTTTTTGCCCTCAACAAACTTACCATTAAAGAAAAATTGCCCATTCCTGTCATTGATGACCTCCTAGATGAATTGAGTGGCACCCAATTATTTACTAAACTTGATCTTCGTTCGGGCTACCATCAGATACGTATGAAAGAGGCAAACATTCCCAATACTTCCTTTAGAACTCATGAGGGCCACTATGAGTTTTTGGTCATGCCCTTTTTCTTGTGTAATGCCCCCTCCACCTTCCAAAGCCTCATGAATCATGTCTTCTATCCTTTTCTCCGTCATTTTGTCTTAGTTTTCTTTGATGATATCCTCACCTATAGAAAGACCTGGAAAAAACATCTTGCTCATGTGGATCGAGTTCTCCATCTACTCTCTAAGCACCAACTTTTCCTAAAACAGTCTAAATGTGCTTTTAGTGCCTCAAAAGTAGAGTACTTGGGTCATATGGTTGGAAAGGACGACGTCAAGGTGGATAGTAAAAATATTGAAGCTATTCAAGACTGGCCTCACCTAAAGACTCTCAAAAGCTTGCGTGGATTTATGGGCTTAACAGGTTATTATCGCAAGTTTGTTAAGAATTACAGAAAGATTGCAACACCTCTTAGTTCTTTCCTTAAAAAGAACTCTTTCACTTGGAATCCAGTTATTTCTCAATCTTTTTAAACCTTGAAGATGGCCATGTGCACCAATCTAGTCCCAGCCCTTTCTTGGGATGTGATGCTTCAGGTAAAGATATTGGTGTTGTCCTTATGCAAGAGGGTCAACCTTTGGCCTTTACCAGTAAGAAACTATCTGAAATAAATCTGGGCAAATCTATCTATGAAAAGGAAATGTTGGCTATTTTTAATGTCATTGATTTGTGGTGCCCTTACTTATTGGGGCAATGCTTCCAAATTAAGACAAACCATCAAAGCCTCAAGCATTTTTTGTAACAATGCATTTCCTCCCCGAAGCAACAAAAATGGGTAACTAATCTATTTGGCTATGATTATGAGATCATTTACAAGAAAGGCAAAGAAAATGTGGTTGCAGATGCACTTTCCCACAAATATGAAGATGAAGGATCCATTTTTTCTCTTTCCTTCATTGTACTAGATTAGCTCCAAGTCGTTCGCCAGGAATGGCTACAAGATCCCAAAAGTTTGCAACTGATCCAACAATTGCATTCCAGTGCTCCAACTTCCCCAGGGTACTCTTGGCTCCATGATGATATTTGATACAAAGGCCATTTGTATTTAAGTAAACAATCAAAGCTTAAATCCACGGTACTTTCTGACCTTCATGCTACACCGACAGCGAGGCACTCTGGGTTCACCAAAACCTATGATAGGGTCAAACATTCTTGTTTATGGGATGGTATGAAACAGGACATTCATAATTTTGTCACCAAATGTGATGTGTGTCAACGCAAAAAGGGAGAAATAGTCAAATCTTTGGGCACACTACAACCACTCCTGATTCCACCTGCTATTTGGAAGGACATTTTTATGGATTTTATTACATGCTTACCCAAATAAGGAAATAAATCAATTGTCATGGTGGTTGTTGATCGCCTTTCCAAGTATGCTCTATTGGTTATCAATTCCCTTCTTGGCTTATATAAATCATTGACCCAGGTTTCATGTCATTCGGGGTTCCAACAAAGCCTCTAAAACTATCGACCCTCCTGGTAATCTAGAAGGCAAAACAACACCCGGAAGGCATTGTGCAGTCTCACCCAAGATAGATTTAAATGGGTGGTTGTAAGACTCAAGTGTTTACAACCTAGGACAGAGTAGGGGATAGGGGTTTCTTGATTAAGGCCAAATACCGTGAGATGTAAGGGAAACTACTTGTTCCTTGGATTCACATACGTATATCCCATAATTTAATTTAAGCAAAGTATAAACAGATTCATAACAATGTATTAACTCATTCACCAAGTTTAACCGTTAATCGCTGAGAGAAAGAAGAGACAACGTACATTTAACACATTACATGAGGATTACCATGGTTCACCCCCTCCTGGGCTGCGTCCACAAATATTTGTCTCTTGGCTCTTGTATTATGATAGTTCTGCATTTTAAACACCTCATGCTTGCAATTCTCCACAAAACTGGGTAAGATCTATGTGAGGCAAACTAGATCGCACCAGGCTCCACATGAAGTCTAATCCTTAGATATACATTTTCTCGTATCTCCTTTTCTCAACATCTTACAAAATCAGTTCATACAGCTAAAAACATTAAAGAACTACTAACAAATACTAACGAACAACCCTATGTGATACTTTCGTATCTATATCTATACATTTCGGCCTCCATTATTTTATAGAATATTACAAAAGCCCTAACCCTTCTTACGTTATGTCTTTCTCCCATATGCGTGTTGTTCCTCCTCCAACTGTCGCTTTCCTTTGTGCACGCTTTCTTGCATGCGTGCATGTTATTATTTTTCCAGTTGTTACTTCAGTTTTCTTCATGCTTTCTTTCCCACGATCGTTCTTCTTTGCCCTTCGGCCTGGTGCCAACAAGCCCCCAACACTGACATGTTACTCATCCTGAGTCACCTAATTTCTCTGTGCTTCCTCGATATCCTTGGTGATCGTCTGGAACTGTTCCTACAACTCTGCTTCTTTTGTCAGTGCTTGTGCATTTTTCTCCTTGATGGTGTCGACTATTTGAGCTACCACTTCCTTGCTCAGCAGTCCTACACATTCTAGTTGAGTCTGTGTTGTCTGGTTTCTGGCTTCTTCTACCTGCGCAAGTACTTCTACTACCTGTTCCTGCAACGATTCTATTTGATCCTGACTCTCTTGTTTCTGTGTTTACGTGGTGATAAGTTCTGCCTGTATCTTCTTCAAATCTTGAATTCCCTTAACCCATTCTGGAATTGGTATGGTCTTCTGTCACTGCTTGACTTCTTGGATCATTGCATTGAACCTTTCCTCCTTCTTGTCCCAGTGTTGGACTTGTGGATCCTCTTCCATCCTTGTCCAAAGTTGCATTGCTTTATCCATCAAGTCGGCTGCCATGATAACCTATTTTTATAGCTCCTGCAGTTGTATTGCTTCTTCCTGCTTCCTTTTCTCTGTTACTATTGGTGTAGTTGTCGGTCTAATCTATCCACAGAGAGTCTCAATCTCCTTTTGACATTGATCAATTGCCTGTGCAATCTGGTCTATATTCTCTACAGCTGGGAGTTCATTTCCTTTCGCAGTAGTTGGAAGTTTCCCAAAAAAATCTTCCACTCTGCATTCCAACTCATTTTTGCATTCTTTCTCCTCCTTAGTTTCCGATTTGTCCTGTGCACAAACTATTTCCAGCGCTTCTCACTTATTTATTGCTTGTTGTAGCTCAACTAAGTTTTTATATGCGCACGACTGTAGATCATGGTCGATGCTAACCTATATTTTGTATAATTCTCTTGATGGAATCCATGTCAAGACCAATTGGATATGATCCAAATCCTTCAGTGTTGTCTATCCCACAATTTCATCCATTTCCAGCATGTTAGGCTTTATATAGACTGTGGGATGTGCATGTGGTATCAAAAGAACTAGGTCGTGTTCTTCTACCTCCACCCTTTCTATGGTCTGTGTGGTCAATGGCTCTATGCCTCTACTGCTACTCATGATCTGGGCTTCCCCAAAATTCTTAAGGAGCTCTCCCAATTCTATCAGTTCCTTCTGCAGTTTATCCCTGTGGTGCGCGACATGATCAAAATATTCTGCGAGGCAGTCTTGGACCATCTTGGCAATCATCTCTCCATCATACTCCATGATTGTGTAGTCCAGTGGTGGTCATTGTGCCTTCATTTTCTTATGTGCACCTGTGTCCTATACCACTGGTCTCTTAGTTCCCCATAGTTCCTGTGTGATGGGGTCAGATGCGGTTTCCTATGCTCCCTCAACTAGTTTCCACTATCCATTGGTGGGCTGAGTAGTTTATGTCCTCCCCTTCTAGGTCCCTGGCTGCTCTGAGCTATCATCTACATGAGTTGACTTGGTTTGGCCCGTTCTACATTTCTTGCATACTGGGATTTGTGGATGTTGTGTTTCCTCCTGTGCAGCCCCTCCTTCTGATTTTTGTCCCAGTACTTCTCTAGGTATGGTTGGAATCCTCCATTCATCAGGCCATTCATTAATGATCATGTTGATATCACCCTCGATAATGCAGTAGCGCATCTATAGCCACTATTTATCTGGGTCCTTCCTTAGTTGCATCCACATTTCTTGTCACCTAGCCCAGAAATTGGTGATGCCCCCGTATCATGCGACAACCTCTGGTGTTATTCTCCATGCTCGACTGATGGCTTCATGTATCTCCCGTAGGTAAGCTTCAAATAAAATTCCATTCCCCTTCTTATGCTTGGCTACTAGCATGGATCTTAGGACGCGATATCTTACTCCTCCTGGTTGTGGTGTGGTACCAAAGATGACGTATTCTGGTTCTCGCTATCCCATGAAAGCTATGAGAGTGATCAGCCATGAGTAATGAAGTTCCATACTTGTGTCCTATGCATCTTTGCAGTCTACTTGGAACAAGTTTGATAGGTATGGCACCCAACTCATGAAGGTGCCTTCTGCGCACTGAGCTGCAATAGCAATGACTCATGTCGGTACTTCGTCTTTGCGGCATTTTCATAGCAGTTTGTAGGCTAATATTTTTGTGCCCAATTGTGTCGCGACATTGTTGATCCATTTAATTATAATGCTTCTTGTTCCCCTGTCGGTTCCATATTTCTTCTTCATCTCTTCTGCCAATGATTTTTCCTTGGACTTATCATCCAGAATTAGCGTAGCATCCATACCCCCGATGGGTAGGCCTGTTATCTACATGATAATTTCAACAGTTATGGGGACGGGTTTGTCCAACCATATATCCCCTCCATGTGTAACTTATAATAGTTACTTGATGCATGTTGTCGCATATTGGCCTCTGCCAAAGTGTGGTATTTTTAGCAACCCTAGAATTCTTGTTCTGTCCAATCCAGTGGCCCACTGGTGTGGCTGAGTGATGGTTTCTCCAATTGGTTCATGACTATTTTCTGCATAAAGACTTGTGCTGCAAGATATGGATATTTGGTTTCATCTTCTACGTCAAGGTTGGAATACTTGAGCTTCCTGATGTGACCTAATAGTTGTGGGTCCACCTATACTCCCTCTGGTATGTGAGGTAGCACAATCTTTACAGTCGGTTTCTTTCGAGGTGAGCTCGGTATCTAAATTCGGTCCTCCTGCTGTAGTGGTTGGGTTGAGGTTCCAGCAGCTTCTAGTTTCTCCTTTTCCATCCATTCTTCCCAAGCTGTGGCCATTTCACTCGTCGACTCAGCCAAAAAAAATCCGGGATGGGTATTTATGGAACGTCTAGTTGCACTTCTTCTTTCGGGTTTTGTGCACTTCTGTTAGCTCCTATGGTTGCTTCCACATTTTCTGGTGGTATTTCCTAGTGGGTTTCTTCTTCTTTGTTCTAAGGATCATCCACTACTGCTGGTGTATCCTATTCCATGGCCTCTATTTGTGGTTGTGGAACCTCCTCTAGTATGGGTGTGGACTCTACTAGGATTTCCTCTGGCGATGATATTTTGTCAATATCGATGATCTTTGGTGGCTGCTGCTCATTTTCTCCCAGTGGTCCCCATGACCTACTCTGAATCCTAGTTGATCTAGTTTTCTGGACTGGTTCTATGAGCTTCAGCGGTGCCATAATGGTGTATGTCGAACATTTTCTGATTTCGAATGGCTTTGGTGAGATCTATGGTTTCACTCTGTTCATTCTTATTGTTGTTTCTCTTTTTTTGTTCTCCTTTCGTGAATAGACTAATTTCTTTTATGCTCGTGTGTTGTATGGGCTCATCATGAAGCTTGTCGATGACGCTTCCTCCACCATTCGATTAATGCATCATAACTGTAGGTTCAATGCATCCGCGACAATTTCGTACTTGCCTTTATGCCTACTCTATCGTCTCCAGTTGGCATGTTTAATGTGACATCCCATCCATCATTGCCTTACTTTAATTCTGCTTTTGGTTGTCCTGTTAACCTGCTTTTGTCGAATTTCCTTTTCCCACTTGTTTCCATTTTCTATATAGCCATTATCTTTTCCCTTGCTGGATTCGTGTTTCATATGCGGCTTCTCCATCATGTTGCACGTTGTTTTGGCTATTTTCATTTTTTTTTTTTACTGTGCGGTGGGTTTTTGACTGTCCTTGTACATCTTCAACCGGCTCCCATTGATCATTCCTCTGAGCTCTGTGTCTTCTAGATCTCTTAACTGTACAGATCCTCCATCCGTAACAGCTTTTACCTCGTATGTTCCTAGCCAATGCATTCTAATCTTTCCTGAATGATGCAACGATTTATTGTCATAGAGTAATACTAGATCTCCTTCTTTGAACGTCTTCCTCTTGATGTGGTGGTCATGCCAAGATTTGTCTCTTGCTTTCTATACTTGTTGATGGAATAAGGACACTACTGCTTCTTGACCATAGACTAGTTTGAATGGTGTGTGGCTAGTCATATTTTTTCATGTGGTTCTATACGCCCATAGTACTACTGGTACCTTGAGATCCCAATTGTCCCTGTTGACGTTGCATATCTTTGTCAAGGCATTTTCTAGAGTTTTGTTGAAGGCTTCTATCGTGACATTTTCCTGTGGATGATACGGTGTTCTTTTTTGGTGATGAACTTCAAACTCTTCCAACATCACTCGGATGGTGTTGTTTATGAAGTGCGTTCCTTGGTCTCTCATCAAAATTCTTGGGCACCCAAATCTAGTAATTACATGTTCAAGCAGAAAGTGTGTAGTTGTCTCTGCGCTGCAATATTTTACTGGTGTGGCTTCCTCCCATCTTGTTAGGTATTCTAGTGCGGTGATAATATATCTCACTCCCATTCTTTTGGTTGGTGGGTTAATGGGTCCCATGAAGTCTATCAGCCATTTTTCGAATGCCTGAAGTGTCACTTGCGGTCGTAGTGGCATCTCGTCCCTTCTGTTGGGTTTTCCTACCCTTTTCCAGACATCACATTCCTGACAGTATTATTTTGAGTCTTTGTGGATTGTTGGCCACCATAATCCTATGCGTAGTACCCTCTGCACGGTAGCTTTTCCTACAGAATGCCCTCCTGCTATTCCCTCGTGGGATTCTGCTAAAATTCTTGGTCGTTCATGGTCTAGTACGTATCTTTGTAAGATGCTATCTACATCGATATTGTATAGATGTCCTGTGATCAATTGATAGTCAGTTGTGCGGACTACCAAGTTCTTCTACATAGTGGTATATTCTTGCAGCGCAGTACCTGTGCTCAAGTACTGGATGATCTCTGCGAAGTAATTGTCAACAATATGTACTGAGAATAGTTGTACATCTAGAAAGTTGTCTTCTAAATTCATTGGTTCCTCTTCGTTTGTGACCCTCGATAGGTGGTCAGGTCCTGCATTCAGTTTCCCTAGTTTAACTATCACCTCAAAGTCAAATTCTTGAAATAGAAATAAACATCGACAGATTCTCCCCCCCAACACTAGCTTGTTGACTAGGTATTTCAAGGCTGAGTGATTTGTAAACATATTAAAGTGTTTTCCCAATAGGTAATGTCTGTATTTTTGTAGTGCATAAACCATAACTAGGCCTTCTATCTCCTTCGTTCTATAATTTTGTTCTAAATCTGATAATTGTTTGCTTGTGAATGCTATCGGGTGATCCAAGTCTCATGCTCCTGGTCGCACCAAGATAACTCCAAGTGCTATCGTTGATGCATCTACATGTACATGGAATGTCTTCTCCCAATCTGGAAATACCAATATTGGTGCGGTGACCATCATTTCCTTCAGGGTATTCAGACTATGTTGGCACTCGTCGTTCCATTGATACTTTGTATCCTTCCTTAACAGTTTTTCCATTGGTGTTGTAATCTGTGTGTAGCCTTTGATGATTTTCCTGTAATATCTCGTATGTCCTAACGTTTCTCTTAGTTGGTGGACTATTTTTGGCCCTGGTAGATTAACAATGACTGTGATTTTGGTCGGATCCACTAGCAAACCCTGTTTTCATTCTATGTGTTCCAATAGTATCCCAAATGGTGTTCCAAATATGAATTTCTTGATATTCAGTGATATCTAGCACTGTCTGCATCGTTCTAACATCAGTTGTAAAACTTCCACATGGTATTTTAGTAAGCTATAAACTATCCATTCATCTAGGTATACTTCGAGGAATTGATGGATGAATTCCTTAAATGTTGCGATGACCACTCTAGAAAATATCGCAGGTGCATTCTTCCATCTGAACGACATGACTGTATACTGATAAGATCCCCATTGAGTCGTGAACGTGGTCTTGTGTCTATCCTCTTGTGTTATCTTAATCTGATGATATCCTGAGAATCCATCAGTGAATGAGTAGATTTCTTGGCCTCCTACATTCTCGAGTACATCATCCATGAACGGTGTGGGGAATGGGTCATGTAGGCATGCATCTTTCAACTTTCTCAAGTCGACACATATCGTGATCCCTCTTCCCTATTTCTTGTCCTGTACTACCATCAGTCTTATCCATTTTGATTCTTCGACTGGTTCGATGATGCCGGCATCGAGCATCCTGTCGATCTCATATTTAACTTTATGTTTATATATGGGATTCAATATATATGGTCATTGTTTAATGGGTCTCGCATCAGGTATGAGTGGTATCTTCATTTCTCCTAATTCTTCGACTATTCCTTTCATCTCTGTAAAGGTTGTGGGAAAAATGTCATTGTATTCACGCAACAATTATCTGATACTTTCTAGTGTATGTTCATCCCAGTAATCTCCAATGCTGACCATTTTGGGCTACTCGACGGTCCCTATGTTAACCTTCTTTATCTTGATTGGCGCAGAGATGGCCTCTGACTCTAAGGGTGGTCCTTCCACATCTCTCTTGCCTTTGACTTCTTCAATATGAATATCGCGTGGATCATCTTCATCCGAGGCTTCCTCCTATACCTGGTAGCATGACAGTAGATCCTTGACTATCTTCTTATTTCATTGTTGTACCTCTGTGATAGCTTCTACTTCCAGTTCTTTGATGAATATGACGTTTTTGATCCATTTCAGGGTCGTGTCCATGTTTGGGTTCTCATGCTCAAATGAGAAAGTGATTATAAAGTTCTCATGCTCGAATGAGAAAGTTGACTGTAAAGTGGTTTGTATACCAATTCGTTGGTATTCCCTCTAAAGTATGAATGAAGTGGTGAGACCATTCCTCCAGTGGGGTAATTTTCCACTACGTTTTACATGCCTCCAGGTGTTCTATTGGTGTGCCTAGTCTATCATATTTATGTTGTTTGTTACCTGTCTGTTCTGTACCAAACCTTATGCGCAGTAATCTCTTACATTGGTACCAATATGTGATAGTCTCTTTGTGTGCACCCCACCATCTTGTGGGTGTAGCCTTTAGTGCTAAATCTAGTGCTAGCAATCTTTGGTTTTCTAATACTTTGTCTTCATATTGTGTCAAGAAAGTTTTCAAATCATTTAGCCTGTGAAAACTGGGTGGTTCTCTAATTTTTGATCCAATCCACCTTATTACATGGTCTATTCTGGCACACCTTCTCATGGATACCTTGTGTAGTCTTTGTTGCCAGTTTTCTAACCCGATGTCTGAGTCTGTTGTGCATGAGGTAATGCTCCAGCAACTGAGTACCCTATCTGCAGTTGGGTTTATATCGTCCACATCGCACGCAGTTGTTCTATACAACTGGCTGATCTCTTCTAAATCCATACAAGTGGGTTCTACGAACCTCTCGGCTTCTGATGGGTTGAGTGGGGATATGACCCTATAGTCCCCCAACTCAAATGTCATTTTTCTAATTTTTAAGTTAATTATGGCCTAGTTGTCGAATGCTCAATCTAGACCAAGTTGCGCCTGATAAGGTGTTGTGTTGTCTACTATTTCGATTACTTCAAATTCTTCCTTAGTGTGAACACCATACAGATCTAGCGTCACTCCTTTCAATATACCTATGGGTAGGACTCTATGTTGATTTGCTAGCTTTAATTGAACAATTGAGTATCCGAATGTAGGTTCTCCCATGCATTTCCATGTATATTTTGGTAGTACATTCACTTCAGATCCTAAATCTAGTATAATATCTCCCATATTTAAATCCCCAATGTTAACATTTAGTCTAAAATCCCTACTTGTTCTTCTTCTTGTGTGTAGGTGGTTAATAGTTTTCAATTCTAGCTTATGTTCCATCTCACTACTACATTTTTCTAGGATATTTTGCAATATTTTGACAGATGAAGGATCACTTAACATTTTGATGCATGATTGCAAAAAGTCTTTGATAGTACTTACTTGTTCCTTGGGTTGTATTCTATTGGTATGGTCCAGTGATGGTGACATTTCCTATTCCAGATCTTCCTTGATATGTTGTGTAGTCGGTGCAATGTTCTCCTTCTGTAATTCTTGTCGGGGTTCTGTAAATATCTGCTTCTCCTTATGTGCATCGAACTGCTTCTTGGGGTCGGTGTTCTTCTTTACCCATTGGTTCTTCACTGGTTCCTGTCAAACTGCGTCATTTCTTGTTTTCGTTCCTCCTTGAGTGACTATATTGATGTTTTGTTAGTTATCCCTTGCTTCAACTGAAATCCACTGAACATTCTGGTTATTTTGATTCCTTTTTTCTTGGATCTTTACAAGTAATGTCATACATTCCTCTGTATCATGGTATGATGCGCGACAATACATACAAGTCATTGGTGGCAGTGGGCACTCCCATACATAATTTCATGGTTGTTGGCAATTGTGACATTTGACATGTCCTCTATCGCATATGAAACCTCCTCTGGCTCATACTTATCCTCTATAAGTTGTGCGGTCACCTTGCAGCAGGTTATATTGTGGTCCCTGATGATACTACGCGGTATTGTACTGGGGTTTTGCTGGGTTGTACTACAGCTGCGCGTTATTGTAAGGTTGCAACGCAATATTATATTGTTGTTGCACATTGTTGTATGGTGTTGGGGTTTGATTGAACTGTGGTGTTTATTGCCCAGTCATCATTTCTACCTATACCTTGTATGCATTTGATGTTCTTTCCCGCATCAGCTCCATAGTTCTGCAATATTTTTCATCATGGTCGACTGACTTGCAAAAGGTGCAATATGATTTATTTGGGACTGTTTGGTATTTTTGCATTATCGTGCAGTGGTAAGGGTCGTGACCTGTTTTCTTGCATATTTTGCACCATAATCCTTCCTGTGGTAGTGAGTTTGGCATCCCTGTCACTATATACTCTGCGAATGTTGGGCATTCATTCTTATGGTGTCCATCCGTCCTACAGGTAGTGCACCAAATGAATTCTCGTTTGTCCTTGTTCTTATTATGGTTCAGCTGAAATGTTAATTTCTTCATATCATCCTTCAATTATTCGATAGTCGTATCCATCTGTTGGTACTGATTCTCTTCCAATTGCAAGGCTGCCTATAGAGCCTCGACCTGCATATGAAACTTTTGTTGTCATAATGGATATTTTAAGTGTGGGAGTAGTGATTTGACAAACAAGTGTTGATGTTTCATATCAGTCATAAGGTATTTTAACTTTCCTTTTAATCGCTTGCATATTTGATCAATATCCCATACTGATTCTCCCAGTTTCTGTCTTATTTCAATCATCTCGTTCTTGTATTGATCCTCTGAGCTATGCTTCTGGAACTCATTTATCTATAGTTTCTTAATGTCATCCAGTGTCCTTGTCATTCTGGGAACATTGTTCGTGTATAGACTCATGTACCAGTGTAGTGCTCGGTCTCTTAGTGTAATCACTAGCTGCGCGAGTTTGGTGTCTTCATCAGTGATATGCTTTTCTTCCTAGATCTTTGCGCAAATGAACAGATTATTCTTAGGGTCTTTTGTTGCTTCTCCTCAAAACTCTGGTATTCTGATATTAGGATCGTGTCCTTCCATTCCAAATACTAGGATACTCCCTCCTCTGTGCGGTGTAGATACTTGACTAAGGTTTCCTGAACTGGCTCCTCCAGTTGTTGTTCCTTGTGTATATGTACTTCCTTCGAACTTTGGTTGTCTAAACGGTGGTGTTCTCTTTGGTGTATTGGTTGTACATGGGTTTATGGGTTCCACACTGAAATTAACATTGAAGGGATGGTTGTCTTATCTTCCTATTCTTGGGCCTCTTGTTTTCCTCTCATATGCAGCGCACATGATTTCCTCAATCTGCTCCACAGCCTGGAGATCCTCTACCTCTTCCTCATCACTAGCCAAGCCCTCCCTCTCGGATACGTCTCTCTTCTTGGTATTCACCTTATATTGGTAGGGTGCTCCGCTATGCGTCATTCCTGATGACACAAATATCCACTTGAGTTGGTCGTCATACATCAAGATCAGGTCCAGGGTTTCCTCCTCCTTCTTCTCTGTATCCTGCCATCCTTCCATTCCTCCTCTCTCTGTCAGTGCTTCCCCCCTTCCCCCATGCATGCAAGGAAGTATAGATGTCTGATTCCATTGTCATTACACCTTTGTTATATAGCAGTATCTTGATATAAGTATATAGTGATCGAATGTACCTTCCTCTGGGTCCTCGTAGAAGCTCTTTCTCGGCTGTGCTGTATGAATTTGTTGTGTCTACCGCAAATTCTCTGATAAAGCCTTCCACAATATTGTCAAGCCAAAAGTCGACTAGCCAAAAGTCGACTATGCAGCTGAATTTGTTGTTTACCTGCTGCAACTGTTGGATCTGTAATGAAGTCCAATATAGTTTTTGAATCTAGTTCATTGCGTGGTTATCCTTTAAAATTAATATCGACTCCTGTAGTAGATGCAAAAAATCACAAAAAAAGACTTCATGTAAATTCGTAAATACGTATTTATCCAGGTATTTACACGGTGTGATTCTGGGTTATTATTTTCTTTCTGTGCAAAATCTATCTCTTTAGTTCTTAACCAACCCTTGATTTCTTCTCTCATGGGGTTCCAAGGTCTCAACATCCCCTTCTAATGGCTCATTGCTCTTCTGTTCTACTCCTTTGTTTCTTATTCATTCCATCTCATATACTCAGTCCTTTCTTGTTCCTCTTAACACGACAAAGAAACCATTTTTTGGTTATCAATTCCCTTCTTGGGTTATCTAAATCATTGACCCATGGTTCATGTCATTCAGGGTTCCAACAAAGCCTCTAAAACTATCGGCCCTCCTGGTAATCCAGAAGGAAACACAACACCCAGAAGGCACTACACAGTCTCACCCGAGATAGCTTTAAATGGGTGGTTGTAAGAATTAGTTGTTTATAGCCTAGGACAAAGTAGGGGATAGGGGTTTCTTGATTAAGGCCAAATACTGTGAGCTGTAAGGGAAACTAATTGTTCCTTGGATTTGCATACGTATATCCCACAGTTTAATTTAAGCAAAGTTTAAATGGATTCAGAACAATGTATTAACTCATTCATCAAGCTTAATCGTTAATTGCTAAGAGAAAGAAGAGACATGCATACATTTAACACATTACATGACGATTACCATGGTTCACCCCCTCCTGGGATATGTCCACAAAGATTTGGCTCTTGGATCTTGTATTATGATAGTTCTACATTTTCATCGCCTCACTCTTACAATTCTCCAAAGAAATGGGTAAGATCTATGTGAGGCAAACTAGATCACACCAAGCTCCACAACCTATGGTCTAATCCTCAGATCTATCTTTCCTTGTATCTCCTTTGCTCAACAACTTACAAAATTGGTTCATACAACTAAAAACATTAAATAACTACTAACAACTACTAACGACAACCCTATGTGCTACTTTCATATCTATACTTATACATTTCATGACCTTCATCCTTTTACAAAATATTACCAAAACCCTAACCCTTCTTATGTTATCTCTTTCTCCCATACGCGTGTTGTTCCTCCTCCAATTGCCGCTTTCCTTTGTGCACGCTTTCATGCATGTGAGTGTGTTGTTCTTTTGTTAGTTGTTACTTCAGTTTTTTGCAAGATTTCTTTCCCATGATCATTCTTCTTTCCCCTTCAGCATGGTGCCAACATGCTCATTTATGCGCTCTTCAACACCCATTTACAACATCCACAATGGCTCAAATTTTCATGGATTAGGTCTTCAAGCTTCATGGCATGCCGCACTCTATTGTTTCTGATTGCAACCCAACTTTCACAAGTAATTTTTGGCAAGAACTGTTCAAGCTACAAGGCACCCAATGGAATCTTAGTACAACTTATCATCCCCATACTGATGGTCAAACAGAAGTTGTCAACAAGTGTTTGGAAACATATTTGAGGTGTTTTTCCTCGAAAAAGAAAAATCAGTGGGATCAATGGTTATCCCTAGCTGAATGGTGGTACAACACTTCATACCATACAGCTACAC
>JZKD02S1672920.1:136616-152727 GCA_000966675.3 Picea glauca
GTGACTGAAATCGTCTTTGACCCAACTACGTTGCAACCCCAAACCCCCGAGGTTCAGTCTCCCACGACTAAACCTCGAATCACTCCCTTAGTACTATCCAGTCCCTCCTCATCCTCATCTTTAGTCGCTACCTCACCGACCATCCAGTTTGTCATCCCACCTCCTCCACCCATCATGGCAGCTCGATATGATCCTCTAGTGTTGGTTGCGCCACTACATGCCATGCCCCAAGACTATCAAACTAGTCTCCCACAGTTCGATGCAACGGGACCTTTAAACGCCCAACAACATGTTGAAAAAATGAATGATTATTTTGACCTGTAAGAAGTCGATGAGGCTGCCTCAGTCCCTGACCTTATCGCGTTCCAAAGGATTTTTCATGACATATGGGAGGTAAATAAAAAACCTCTCCAAATACTGTCAGAATACGAGAATATAAGAACAAATCAAGGTGAGACAGTACAAGATTACTGCACCTGTTTCAACAACCTGTACAATGCAATCCCAACTGAAGTCAAACCTCCACAGGGTCTGGCATTGATTAAATTCCTGGATGGATTTGATGATGACATGTCATACCAACTAAGAGAAAGAAATTCTACCACCCTGGAGGACATGCAGAAAAGTGCTATAAGTGTGGAGGCCAATCTATTGGCAAAAAGGGCACGACAGAGGTCAGAAAGGAGAGTCACAATTAAAGAATAACCTTCAATGTCGAACACATATTCCAAATTGAATTCTTTGGCCATAACAATGGAACTAATGCTGGAAAGATTGACTGTGTCAGACAGAAATCCTCCAGGAGACAACACACCTGCTCCTCAGGTTCGAAACCCCAATTTCAGGAGAAATCCTCCTCAAATCAGACAGATAGATCCTAGGGATCAAAGAGAGCAGAGGGGCCCAGATCAGCAGATTAGACCTCCCCTGCAAGAAAACTATGTTGATGAAGGGGGGGAAGTGATTGAAGAATTGGAGGACACTCACATCAACCTCATGGGCATTCACAACAACGAAGCTATCTTCCTTACCCAAGAAGAGAAGAAACTTTTTCTTCTAAATCAAATGAAAGTATGTGAAGAAGCTGAACACGCAGAACAATAGGCCTTTGAAAATGCTATTTTAGAGGTACATTATCAGTACAATCTGCAGAGTAAGAAGACAGAGGGGAATTCCCCAAAAAAGATGATTGAAACACCGAAGGTAGTCGAGACCAAGAAGACCCCCGAGCCATCTACTGAGAAGACTACTTCTGATAAGATTCCTGAGAAGAGTAAAGTCGATTCTCCCGTGAATAAAAACCTCACCATTCTGAAAAGGCCATCACACCCGAGGTTTCACCTATTAATCCACCGAGTACTTCTGAGCAGAAGAATTTGGTGGAAAAACCAGAAATGATGAGCCAAGGTAGAGCTCCTACACCCTTTAGCCTGGAGGGGGAGTTGGCCAAAATAAAAATTCCCATCCCACTTACAGAGTTGATGAACAKAGGCGGTTATYGTTCAYAGGTGATTAAAGCACTGGCCATCGAACTTGACATAGGCACGAAGGCCTTAACCATTGGATCAACAAGTCATTCAGACACTGTGAACCTTACTGATGATCGACCCGAGCTTCTTTTCAGTTCTGAAGTAGATGGTCGAGATGATACTGGTGAGTTCGCTCCCTTTTACATAAGTCTAAACATACACAACTTGATCTTGCATAATGCTATGCTATATTCGGGTGCCTCCCACAACCTGATGCCTAAAGCAGTAATGGAAAAACTGGGACTGGAGGTCACCAGACCATACAAGGATTTACACTCATTCAACTCCAATAAAGTTAAATGTATTGGTTTGATCAAGGACCTATGCATCACCTTGGTTCAGATTCCTACGAAGAGCATGGTAATGGATGTGGTGGTTGCAGACATCTTGCCAAAGTATGGAATGTTGCTATCCTGGTCTTGGGGGGCGAAGTTGAAAGGAACCCTGCAACTGGATATGTCTTATGCCACTATCCCAGTGTTTGGGCAACAGAGGAGGCTATCCAAATAAACGTTGATGAAGTACATGGTCAGTAGCCAAGAAAAACCGCACAATTATCCCCTTTACTCTGCGCATTCCGATTTAGATTCATTTATCTTGTACAATGATGGTGACACGAGAGAGCAAGATATTCAGCTGGTGGAAGACACATCTAGTCAAGATGAAGGCCAAGAAATCATTGAGGTAGCAAAGATGAAGAACGTGATAACTAAAGAGTTACCCGCAGATTTTTGGAGCATGGACTTTGATGGAGCAGTGAGTAAAGAAGGAGCTGGAGCAGGAGTGTGGCTGCATAATCACAGAAACAGGTACTCAGAAAATCATTCCTACAAATTAAATTTCCAGTGCACTAACAATTTTGCCGAGTATGAAGCCTTGATGCTTGGTCTGAAGCTTTTGAAAAAGGTTGGTGCTAAAGAGATTATGGTAAGAGGTGATTCTGAGTTGATAATTAAACAAATTAAAGGTGAGTATGCTGCGAAACACCCACGCCTTAGAGATTATAGGAATGTTGTTCTTGATGCCTTGAGTTGTTTTACTGAATTTGACTTGCAGGTAATGCTGAGGGGACAGAATATTCTGGCCGACGGATTGGCTACGTCAGCAGCCACCTATAAGATTCCTTTCTACCTGACTCGCCCATATACTATTGAGGTGAAATGCAGACCTACATTTCATGAAAATATCAGGTACTGGAAAGTGTTTGGTAATGATGATCAGACCGAAGACTTTTTGCAATGTAAAAACGACTTTGAATGTACAAATATAGATTTAGAGAATGAAGATGAAAATGTAAATAATTCTGATTTTGAAATTGATAGTGTAAATACCATAGATTTAGGAGAATTAGGTGATGACGATTTGGATGCTGACCTTTTACAGTTGAAAAGAAATGTTTTACCTAGAGGCCTAGTTTCGTTAGAGGACTTGATCGATTCTAACGATGTAGCCAAAAAACCAAAAATCGAAGCGCATGGACAAGATGTAGAAGATTGTAATATAGGGACTAAAGAGAAACCTAGGATGGTCAAACTGTCAAAATATTTACCCCCAGAACAAAATCTCAAATACATTGAGTTGTTCAAAGAATATTCAGATGTTTTTTCCTAGGGCTATGAAGATTTGAAAGCCTATGATACCAACATCATACAACACAGGATTCCAATAAAAGAAGACCAAAAACCATTTAGGCAGAAACTTAGGAGGATAAATCCCAAGTTGCTTCCTCTGATAGAAAAAGAAATCAAGAAAATGTATGATGCCAAGATCATAGTTCCGCTGCGTTTCTCCAAGTGGGTCTCTAATCTGGTCCCTACACGTAAGAAAACTGGGGAAATCAGACTCTGCATAGATTTCCGAAATCTAAATAAATTTTCCCTGAAGGATAATTACCCCTTGCCGAAAATGGACCATATTCTGCAAAGGGTGGTTGGGTCGAGTCGGATATCTCTGTTGGATGGTTTCTCAGGTTACAATCAGGTCTTAATTCACCCGGATGACCAAGACAAAACCACTTTCACCACACCATGGGGCACTTTCATGTATGTGAAGATGCCTTTTGGTCTAATGAATGCAGGAGTCACGTTCCAGAGGGCAATGGATATCGCCTTCGTGGAAGAATCGGGTAAGTTTATTGTCTTTTATTTAGATGATGTGACTGTGTTTTCCCAATCTGATGATGAACACCTGCGGCACCTTAGACGAGTTTTCGAGAAATGTAGAAGGTTTGGGATTTATTTAAATCCTAAGAAGAGTCTTTTTGGGTTAGAAGAAGGCAAACTGCTGGGACATATCATCTCAAAGGAAGGAATCAAAATAGACCCCGGTAGAATAGAGGCCATACTAAAGTTAGAACACCCAAGAAACCTCAAAGAACTACAGTCTTTTATTAGAAGAATTAACTTTCTACGAAGATTCATTCCCAAACTGGCAAAACTCCTCAGGAACATTACAAACATGCTTAAAAAAGACGTAAAAATAAAATGGGACCCTGAGTCCAGATAGTCTTTTGAACAAGTCAAACGAGCACTCACAGAAGCCCCAGTTTTGATCAGTCCCGATTTTACTAAAGATTTCTATCTATTTTCTTTCGCATCCGAACATACTATAGCAGCGGTGTTACTGCAAAAGAACAACGAAGGGTATGAACAACCCATAGCTTTCTTTAGCAAAGCATTAAGAGATGCTGCTCTGAATTAAAAGATCATGGAGAAGCAAGCTTTTGCTTTGGTAAAATCCATAAAAGACTTTAGGGTCTACATTCTTCATTCCCACACCATAGCATATGTTCTGAATGCAGTAGTAAAGGACATCTTGACACAGGACAATCTAGATGGAATAAGGGGAAAATTGATTGTTGTCATTTTAGAATACGATATAGAGATTAAGCCCACTAAACTAATCAAAGGTCAAGGCCTTGCTAAATTAATGGATGAATCTAACTTCCATGCTCTTGACATTAATTTTCTAGATGTGGCATATGAACAGGGTGAGATGGTGACTCCAAACGTGAGAGAGGTATTTCTCAACTCCCCATGGTATGCAGACCTTATATTTGTTTTACAAAACTTACAAGATCCCCCTGGTTTGACTAAGACTAAAGCTAGATTTTTAAAGTTGAAAGCTTTGAAATTCTGTATTTTGGAAGGAAATTTGTATTGGAAATATCCTGCAGGCATTCTGTTAAATTGTTTACTAAAAGATGAAGCTGATAAAGTTTTGCAAGAGTTTCATGCAGGAGAATGTGGTGGCCATTTGAACTGGAAGGTCACAGCCAACAAAATACTCAGAGCTAGTTTCTATTGACCCACCCTATTCGCAGATGTGCATCAGAAGGTAACAACATGTCACCAGTGTCAATTGTTTGAAGGCAAAAGGAAACTCCTTCCTTTACCTCTGAAACCAATCTCAGATGAAGCCCCTTTTCAGCAATGGGGGCTCGACTTCATTGGAGAAATACACCCCCCTTATTCAGGCCAACACAGGTGGATTCTTACTGCCACCGATTATTTTACCAAATGGATCGAGGCAGTACCAAGTAGGCAAGCCACTGACTCTGTTATTATTAATTTCCTTGAAAATAATATTTTATCTAGTTTTGGTTGTCCTAGAAAGATTATAACTGACAATGCAGCTGCCTTTCGGTCGAAGAAACTCATAGATTTATGCAACCAGTATCACATTGGTTTGGGGCATTCCACAGCCTACTACCCTCAGGGAAATGGGCTAGCAGAATCTTCAAACAAAACTTTGGTAAATATCATCAAGAAAACATTGCAGGAAAACAAAAAATCATGGCACAATAAGTTGGTGTTTGCTTTATGGGCTGACAGACTGACCACCAAAAGGTCAATTGGTATGTCACCATACTAGCTGGTCTATGGTACAAAGGTAGTTTTCCCCACTTCTTTGGGAGTCCATGTCATGAAGTTACTTCAAGAGGTACAAGCTGAGCCAAATGACTCACAGAGAAGGATCAACCAAATGATCCAGTTGCAGCAATCTAGGGAGGATGTTTTCAACAAAACATAGGTCGTCCAAGAAAACATCAAGAAGATCTTTGACAAACGAACCAAGGAGGATGATTTTGAGATGGGAGATTTGGTGTTGAGATGGGATGCCAGGAATGAGGACAAGGGAAAGCATGGGAAATTTGACAATCTGTGGACAGGGCCATACATGATCCAAGCTTTCAGGGGAAATAATTCTTTCTTGCTAAACAACGTCGATGGGTCAGATCTGCCAGGAGCACCTGTGAATGGCAGAATGATGAAACATTATGTCCCACCTCAGTAGAATATTTGAGTGCTCACTCTCCATTATACATACCAGTTTAAGTTTCATTTTTCACTTGCATTTTCTGAGTAAGGAACATTAGTCAGTTGGTTGAATCCCGAAGAGAAGGCCCTAAGCTACTGACCATTGTTTTTCCAATTTTTGAGAATAAAACCAACGAAGGCTGCTAGGCAGAAATTTTCAGGACTACAGGAACCAGGATTCTTGGCACTTCACAGGGAAAGTACCATCCCCAGGTGGAGCCGTTGTTATCACCCCATAAATTATGGGAATCAACTGGTGACTGGGATATTATCTGTCTCTAGTATTTTTGTTGACAAATGATTTTTCATTCTGCAAATAATTTGAGAAAAAGAAAATAAAAAAGAAAAAAGAAAAGAAAAAAAAAGAAAAAAGAAAAAGAAAAAGAAAAAGAAAAGAAAAAAGAAAAAAGAAAAGAAAAGAAAAGAAAAAAGAAAAAAGAAAAGAAAAGAAAGAAAAAAGAAAAAGAGGGCATAAAAGAATTAAAAAACAAAAGCCTTATGCAATAATAGTAACTTGGCCATACCTTTCAAGCATGGCCAAGTTCTTTTTAAATTTGATGTTGATAGGATAGTGAATAATTTGGCTAAACAGTTTAATCTTAGCCAAAGTGTCTAGGTTAGATTAGTGAATAAATCTGGCCAGACTGTCTAATCCTGGTCAGATAGCCCCAGGGTAGAGTAATTTTTTAACCCAATAGTTTAATCTGGGTTAACTGTCATAGGAAGATAGGTTAGCATGTAGGTTAGTTGCTTCATTGTTTCAATCCAATAAATCCAGCTTGATGTAAAATGTTGCACCATGTCTCAAATGTCTAAAGGATAGTTTGGTCGAAGCCCCATGGTGGTGTCTCCTTGAAAATTTGGGGGAAAAAACCCATAAAATGCATGTATCCTAAGTTTTCCCCCCAACACAGGTGCCTTTCCGCTCCCCATTTATGCCCCCTGCACATTTTGACGGTCTAGATCGCGGTGCTCAGATCTACAGTGCACAGAGCATTCTGGACCCCCCCGACCGTTCTGCTTTTAATCGGGGCGGTCCGGAATCGATGATAAGATTTGCGCAGATCTGGATGGTCAAGGAACGAGCGCGTAAATCCATGGTCCATATTTGATTCTGAACTCCCCCGTCTGTTCTGCCTTTAACGGAGGGGAGGGGGTCTGAAATGAATGATAAACGACGCGCTAAGATCTGTGGCCAGGAAGAGGGCACGTAGATCAATGGACCTAATTGGATTTTAGACCCCCAGTGTTGATCTTCTTTTAACCGGGGGGGGGGGGCGTCTGGAATGGTTTTTCCCTCAGGCGAGCCCCTTGTCATACGTGTCATCAGCCTATTGGTCCCGAAGTCCCATCACCATCTGCTATCTGACAGCTCCCGTCACTCATGGACGTCATATTCCACTTGTTCCACTTGCTCTCGAGTTATGTCACATCCCATAACTGTTGTCAGTCCCCTACCCCTTTTCACTCATGACCAACCCCTTATTGCGACTTTCACCTCCAATCCCTAGCAGCCACGTCACCCGTTCGTATGTTTTGGGCCACCGTCACCTGCCATCTCACCCCCAAGTGTCCCGTTGTCCATTTATTACTGGATAACATACCCATTATCCTACTGACCTGTCTCCCGCATCCAACCAACCCTAGTTTTAAAGAAAATTACCGTTCTCCTCCATTTTTTGTTGTTCACTCGTCGCACCAAAAAATCTCATAGCCAGCCCCTCCATTACATCCCGTTGCCTTCATCCACAGTCAGTCAACCCCACTAACTTCATGTTTATTGTAGGTACTATTGCAGAGATAGTGCCAAAGCCAAGAGAAGCATAAGGAGAGGAGAATCCTTTTCTCCTGCCTCCTGTCGACCTGGAAAAAATCCCATTGGTCCACAAAGACAGATTGATCGTTGATACCAAGTGTGATTTATAATTTTTAGACCTCTAGTCATGGCTCAGGGAGGTTTTCCTGGACTGGAGCAATGAAATTGGACTCTGGGAGTCCAATTTGCCCCTTTACCTTTTTCCCCAGATACACCATTTTCCCGAATTTGCACTTAAATGCCAAGCTCACTACATCCCCGAACAGAGAGCCGTCATATCCTCATTCGGAGACACCCTGTTCCTCATCACTCCCGAAGACATAGACCAGATGATGCAAATTCCCCGTGTCGAATCTGTGTCTCCTTTCAACCTATAAATCCTTACTGAGTTATATTAGAAGATGAATTTTCCCCATAGAGCTCAGATATTTGAGCTTTTCCTTCCCACCTCCGCTCAATTCCCTTCCACAAATCCCCCTTACCCGTCATCCATGTTCTCCACCAAGGGAAACCAAGTCATTTCCTCCCTGTGTGCCCTGCTAGGTTACTATTCCGACCAGTGGGTAGATGAGTGCATTCTGGGTTTTCTATCCATTTTCTCCAATGATGAAAAACCCACAACATAGTTTGATTAAAGCACCTTCTTGGCCGACAATATTCATGAACAGTTCATGAATTTTGGCATGGAAGGCATGTTCAGATACTTGTCTATATTGGCATACATGTTTCTTTACTTTCAAGAAGATAAATTTAGTTTCTCCATGCAGAAAATGGACGCAAATGGAAGGCCTCAACCAGTCACAGCATGGACCTCTTTGTTGAAGCACAACTCCACAAAGTATAGCTTCAAGGCTTTCATCGATCTTTTCTACCACCCTGTGGTAAGCATGTTGAGTGGCAGGCCCGAGCCTCGAATAAACGACAAAGTCTAGAGAATATTGCACCCCTTGAACAGCACAAAGACCGGGGATTGGTACCTATATCAGAACCACACCGAGATCAGAGTATTCAGATGTGAGTTGGCACCCTACAAGCTGCCCAAATATTTGTCGGTAAGAATTTTTGCATTAGAGTATATTAGACAGATCATGAATTCAGATGACATTCATTTTGTATCCTTGAAGAAAAAGCAGCAGCTTAGAATCAAGTGGCAGATTGGCTCCTTCATCTGCAACAGTCATGGTGACGGGGAAGAAGCTGACCAGATGCTGAGAGAGATGAAGTTTTTCTTACGCTTCCCATGGCACTATGATCCTCATGGGATCATCTCATAAATGCGGTTGAATAACAAAAATATCCCGTACGTTCACGAAGCTAAGCCCGAGATTGAGAAATTCGCTAATCAGACAATGTGGGTGCCTGACACCTTGGTTGAAGTGGAACAGTAGGTTCCCCCTACCACTGTGCCACCAACTTCCACGCCACAAGTACCTAAGGAAAAAATGCCTCGACGAGAATCATCTCCGCCTGTCATGGAGGTGTCGTCGGAAGAGTTCCAGTTACATACTAAGAGGCCCAATACAACCACAGTTCCCAGCCCTACTGGGGAGAAAAAGGTCTCGCCTACCACAGTGACTAAGTCTATCATTCCACCCTTCGGGTCGAGCCTGCATAAGGAAATCACCCCATTTGTGCCGAAGAAATTCACAGACTCCCCACTGGATACTCAACTGAGAAAGACTGGGCCCAAGTTGAGTATTTTTAAGAAGTACGAGATGATTAAGAGAGAGAATCAAACTCTTACCAGCAGCACCTATGCTCAGTTTTGAAATAAAACGCCAACTGCGCAGCACAGGATATTGTCTGCATTTGACACAAAAAAGGGAAGGATGCACATGGCCTTCCTCCAGGCGTAGGTACCAGACCCCAAGGTAATCACAGACTACAAGAGGGCCACCTTCGAATTCCAGATGAAGAACGTGCACCCAGCAGATCAGATGGATATGCACAAACAGACAGGAGAGATGGTATTTCACACATTGGCGCATGCTTCTGCTTCAGCAGAAAAACTGCAGGTGTCACTCAACAATGCTCAAACACAGCTCAAGCTGGAGAAGATTTCATCCTTTGCAAAAGATAACAGAATGAAAACTTTGGAGGAGTTGGTCCTCAAGATCGGCTATGATCCCTCAAACGTCAAAGCTACAGAAGAGATGATAAAGAAGAAGAATGCAGATATCACCTCCTTGAGGAAACAACTGAAGATCCCTCCTTCAGAAGACTCACAGGAAAAGGAGATAGCAGAGAAAGAAGGCGAGAAAGACTAAATGTTCAAACTGCTTATGGAGCAAAATGCACAGCTCAAAGAAATGGAAGCAGAGATGGAGAGATTATTAAAAGAGAAGGAACAGATGAAGCCAATGGAATTCATTCCATTGAGTGCCATTCCGATTTCAGGAGCAAGCACAACAGTAGTGAAAGCAATCCCATCTGCAACACCAGTGACACCACAAGAGGGGACAGCCGACCTCACCAAATCCATGGAAAAGATGAACCTGCAAGAGACAAAAATCAGCAGGCTTAAGAAGGAAGTTGAGAACCTCCAGGAACTCAAAACTTCTTTCCAGATCAGTCTCTCCAAAGAAAAGCAGGTAACTAAGCATCTCAAGAAGGAACTACAGTAGCTCCAAAAGCAAACCGTGGCAGGGAAGACTTTGGTTGAGGTCAAAGAGAATGTATGGACAGACATCACAAAGTCCATAAATGAGATATGGCCCATGATCCAATTATGTTTGAACAAAATGAGTTGGTCCAGAGGAGAAAACAGGCCATTGAAAAGATCATAGTAGAATTAGGAGATAGACCAACTCAGGCAAATGAGATCATCAAATTCCTAAATTCTAAGACCAGAGAAGAGATAGAAGAGTTGAAGATAGAGGATAGAACAGAGACCATCCTTGAGGTCAAAAGAGTTTTGACCAAGAGGGGATTAATGCTTCAACTAGAAGAAAAGGTTCATACCATGGACCTAGGGGTACAAAAATTCTTCAACAAGATCGAGGCTCTCCAGAAGAAAGGTCTCCCTGGTCTGAAGGTTATTAATGATAAACTGATGACACTCCCAGATTACAAAAAGAGACTGTCTAAAGTGTCTAAAGACAGTTCAAAGTTTGCTGGCATACAAGGGAGCATCACCGGAAAATCATTCCTGAACGTTCTTCAGTTGGACATCAGTATCCAACACGAGATTCGATACATATTCCTCACTAAGCCCACATTCACCAAATATACAGAAATGGACGAAGTGTATCGGAGACTACTCAAAGTCATTATGCCTAGTCATCTCAAATGGGAGGAACTCTACGATCTTCTCAATTCGCAGATGAGTTGTCCAGGTCCAGTCACCTGTCCAGTCAGATGAGGTCATGCAAAGGCTTCATCAACGGTCTACCCAGAATTTCAGCGTGTAATTGCACCAAGTCATCAATCAGTTTGATTAGTTAAATTAGTTAGGCTAAAAATAGAATGAGCACGTCCTGATCAGTTATGACAGGAACGTTTGTAATTTGAGTTATAAATACTTCACCTTTCGAAGTATTGAGGGTTGTTGATCTTTACACCCTGACGCTATCAAAATGTAACATTTTTGAAGAGATCTTCCATTAATAAAAAGGAGGTACTTTTACAGGATTCTTGCGTGTATTCATTGGTGATGTTTATCCTCTAAGTTGAATGTTATTCTTGCTTTGTGATCATATTGTTTTCTGAAACTAATCTTTAAGAGTAACATATGTTGCAGGATTTATCTTGGATACCCTATTTCCAACTTTAAATATTTTAATGTTTATCTTCTGATGTTTTCAATTAAGAAATTCTTAACTACTTCTTATTTGAATTTATCTTTCTCATCTTTTCTTCTGTCCATCATTTAATCTACTAAGAGATCCAGTGAGTATATTATCTCACCCTGTGAAAGTCTTATTTATCGTTTCTGGTTGTATTTCATATTTAATTAAATACAGACCCCATAGCCCAATGGAGGTGTAGACTGTCTCAACCAATTCAAAAACACTTTGACAACAAAACCTACCTTTTTCTTTACCTAGCCTAATATCTAAAATTAAAAACATAGCTAAATCATATAGAGAGATCCCTCTCTGAAGTTGGAAGGGCTAGATCCCAGCTTTAAAAATGGTTGGATAAAGTTACCTTTGTAGATTTTTTCTGTTTCAACCTCTAGGAAATTTACCAAGTGCTAACAGGGGGATTTTTCATTCATTCATTTTTGGGAAAATATATTTTCATTCTTTCTCATGTGTAGAAGGGGTCATACCATCTCAAAAAGGATAAATATTACCTTGTCTATAGAGAAAATCTTGTAAGGTTTTTTTTTGTATTGTAACCAAAGTTTTATTGTTGAAAGAGGCGGGTTGTCAGGACTGTGAGAAATCTCTCTAGGTGAGATATTGGATGTCAAAGAAGTGGGTTGTTAGGATCGTCAGCATTCTCTCCAGGTGAGAGTTTTGTTGGGAATTGTTCCCTAGTGCATTGGGAATTAGTTGCAAATCTCTGAGACTTCTTGTATGGCCTATTGATGGAACCCTCAAAGGGAAGTGGTGCGGGTAAGGGAATGTTGAGAAAAGAAGGCGAAAAATTCCTTGGGTGTAACAGGTGCGTGGGGAATGAGAGGTTGTAGACCAGTTGCAACAACAGACACCTTGGAATGAGAAATTAGGTTGAGTATCAGACCTTATCATGCAATTAGGAACCCTTTTTCCTGGGTGGAGTGAAGCCCAAACTCAGGGGTGACCTATTATTGAAAGTATATGAGAAACATAGTCTATGTCTGGGAGGAATGTCTGAGTTCTGCACGTAGTTGGTGTCTTTTCGTAAAATATAAGTGTCTTTATGTGCTTGTCTCATTTATTGTGTGCTTATTTAGCTATGTTTAATATGGGATTAATTCTTGTATGTTGTTTCATATAAGTAATTGATGGTATTAAGTATAATGTTTCTTGCACATGTAAGTGTGGTGCTAATAGCTAATATTTATAGCCGAGCATGATTAGGATAGTTGTTGTTGGATTTCATGTTAATTTAACCTTATGTTTGGTCATGAGTCTTTGTGTAGAAGTTAGATTGGATGTGCGTACAGGGAAATACTCTGTGTGCACAAGAGGTTGGATTTTTTGGTGCACACAAGGAAACATAATTGGCATATGAAGCCATAATGGTTGCATGTGTAGTTGTGAAGACATGTTCAGATTGAATTACATGCACAATAGTGTTGTGTGCTCAGTATTCTTGTGTGTGCATCTTTTTTGGGTTACTTCCACTATTATAAGTTGTGTGGGTGACTTAGCCTAGGGTTGAGTGTGTTACTTGAGGTATTTCTACGCAGATCAGTGTTAAAAGTAGAATCTATGCACTGGATTTTGGCAGTAACTTTGCTCAATAGTAAGCTAGGTATGTTACTAATAAGTATCATAGAATTTTGTTAGTGTTGGTAATGGGGGGAGTTAAAAATTGGTATCAGGGCTGATGATGTTATGAAATCCAAGGAGAAGCTTCATGTACCAATTTCTAAGAAACTGAAAGAGTTTCTACTTCAGGTATGCTACAAATTGGTATCGGAGAATTTTGTTAGTGTTGGTAATGGGGGATGTTACAAATTGGTATTAGAGTTGGTACCCAACTAGGTAACTGTGTACGTTACAAATTGGTATCAAAGAATTTTGTTATTGTTGGTAATGGGGGACATTACAAATTGGTATCAAAGCTCTAGTTTCAACACTGAGTTCTCATTGGTCGAGTTTATAGTTAAGGAAAAATTTGGACAGTTAAGTGGCCGAATTTGGAAATTAGAAAGTGGTCATGGTGCGCATAAAATAAGAATGTGTAATTGTGCACACTAAATTTTTACTATTGTAACATTGCAAACAATAGTGCACGAGAGCACGCAATGAATTTAGGGGTTACATGAAGAAAAATATGTGGTGCATGCGCAATACTTATACACAATGTATATGTTGAATATTAACATCATGCATTGACATGTGTTGAATACCAGTGTGCATATGGGATTTAGAAGAAAATATTCTGACAAAATGGTGCAGATTTTTCATGGACTTGTTTCATTAGTTCATCTAACAAATATTATTTCCTACACATTTTGTAGAATTAATAGTGAGTATATCAAGACAAAATCTACGCATAAATTCAATAAGCATGGAATATGCTCAGAGATCTTTTAGCCATGATGATGAATTCAAGTATTTATATGTTGGTTTGGGTGTTGATGGTAAAAAATCCAAGGAGGAGTTCATTAACTTGGTAGAAACCATAAAAGGAATGCAAAAATATGTCCAAAGCTATAAAGATGATAATGAAATACTTTTGAAATCCAAGGAGCAGAAATATTTTTTCAACATCAAGTTGTTACAAATCTTGGAAAAAATAGAAAATAAAATGGATGAGACAGAGACAAGTAGGTCAAGAAGTCATAGGTTTCATGATGAGAAGAGAAGAGGAACAAGAAGTGCATATAGGCATCATCCTCATGCACCAAAGCATTCATTTAGGAAAGTGCATCTCCTATCAGGAAGCATAAGAGAAGGACTGGGGTGGATGATCTACAAGGATAAATGAATAATATCAAGCCTCCTTCCTTTGATGGTGAGCACAACAAGGATGAATATGTAGAGACTTAGTTGTCGGGTATGAGAAAATATTTCCAGTTGCATAATTATTTCACGTAGGCATAAGGGAGAATCTCCATCTATCAGTTAAAAGGAAAAGCATCAATGTGGTGGGATCGGTTTGTTGGAGTTACTTCACACACACCTAGGATTTATTTTTACTAAGGTTTTTCCTTGTTTATTAGTCATAATTATTCATTATCCAGTCTCCTATATTTTATGGGAGAATATTCCACTTGGAGAATATTCTCTTTGAGTTGACACTTCAGTTTGACTAGTTGAGTTGATTTTAGATGCTCCATTGGTTTTGTCACCATGCAACATTGGGATCATCACCAGCTAATGCGCACCTTCCTTGGGATCATCAATAGAGTAGCGCATTACCCTTGTTTCCTTGAGTTAACTCCTCAATACTCTTTGTTCAATCAGTTAACTGAAGACTAGTTGACTAGTTAACTCAACTAGGTGTTAGTTCACTCACGTAACTACCTGAGAGACTAGACTAGGTGGCAGTGCACTCCCATAACTATTGGTGTGTGTCTAGATCACTCTAGACCACCACTATGTCTCATCAGTTACTCATGTATCCTATATCTATTGTAAATTATTCACTCTTTGAGTGTGGATTATGGTTAATGAGAATTCTTCCATTCTTTCTCTCTTGCTTCTTCTTTCTCAATTATCTCTTTGCAAATGTGTGTGGTATTTTCTAGCTAGATCTATTCTATGCAGGTTCAACACATTTACATGGTATCAGAGCCGTTGAACAACTAAGCAAAATCTACACCAAAATTTTTTGCAGGTACAAAAGATTGAAGACAACAAAAAGATGGATTATTCGCTGGAAATACTTCTCACACCTCATAACTATTTGGAATGGAAGCCAAAACTTCATCTTCTTATCAAATGCAGAGACTTGTACCAAATAACTATGGAAATGGAAGTAGTGCATGATTCTTCCGATGAGAAAAATTATTTTCTCAATAGACAAGATATGGCCATAGGATTTATCTGCATGTCTATTTCTCCAAAAATTCTCCACCAAGTATGTGATGTCACAAAAGACTTCACTCCAAATGAATTATGGACCATATTGGAGGTTATATTTGGGAATAAAGAATATTGTGAATATTTCATGCAGGGAATTAGAAAGATAGAGCCAGAAGAGAAATCGTCAAAAGATCAAGCCTCTTATTCTGAAGAGTCTTCTACACAAGTATTTGCACAAATTTGTATCCCATTAATTGAAGATTATGTCTACTCAATTTCAGATTTGTTTTCTTAATTTCATGTGGAAGATATCTGTCATGCATCTCAGGGGTCACAAGAAGACACTTTTCCATGCGCAATGCATGCATTTCAAGAGACAAAAAGGGAGCCGCCCACATCAGACTCAAGTATGATATTGTATGAGCACAATTTCCATAAAAAAATGGATATTTGAATTCCTCTCAGGAAAATATCCAATTTCAAAAAAACAATCGTCTAAAACAAGGTTCGGGAAGTGAAGTTATGATCATTTTAAAATCAATAAAATATCAACGTTTTTTCGGAAACGACCGTGCAGTTTTTAAAGTTTCATCCAAAATTTATTTGGATATTATTCATTACAAAAATATAACGTGGATATGTTTGGAAATCGCAATGGTGCATATACTTCATCAGATCCATGTAGACATCTACATCTTCAACAAAATCTTCAACAAGCACAAACTTTCACAGTTGCGAGGTCTTCTTGGAGTGAAGGATGGGGTTGCTTAGCAACTGTTTTTTTGTTCCTTCTCATTTTTATTTTTTTTATGTATTGTA
>JZKD02S1672920.1:152777-175255 GCA_000966675.3 Picea glauca
GAGAATATTCCACTTGGAGAATATTCTCTTTCAGTTGACACTTCAGTTTGACTAGTTGAGTTGAGTTTAGATGCTGCATTGGTTTTGTCACCATGCAACATTGGGATCATCACCAAATAATTCGTACTTGCCTTGGGATCATCAAAAAACTGGCACATTACCCTTGTTTCCTTTAGTTAACTCCTCAATACTCTTTGTTCAGTCAGTTAACTGAAGACTAGTTAACTAGTTAACTCAACTAGGTGGCAATTCACTCCTGTAACTGTTGGTGTGTGTCCAGATCACTCTAGACCACCACTATGGATCATGAGGTACTCATGTATCCTGTATCTATTGTAAATTATTCACTCTTTGAGTGTGGATTATGGTTAATGAGAATTATTCCATTCTTTCTCTCTTTCTTCTTCTTTCTCAATTTTCTCTCTGCAAATGTGTGTGGTATTTTCTAGCTAGATCTATTTTGTGTAGGTTCAACGCATCTACACAGTTCATGCAAGTGAAACACATTGATGAAAATAAGGTTACATGGATGAAGTTTGAGAGGTCTTTTCTAAAGAAATACTTAACCAAGAGAAACTTTGAAAAGAAAATGACGGATTTCTTTGAACTCAAGCTTGGGAGTATGAAAATATATGTGTATGAAAGAATATTCTTAGAGTTGTTGAAATATGTCACATTTATCAAGGATAAGAAAGTTAATATAGGTACCTGAGTGGGTTTCCCTCATTTATCAATGACAAGATACAATATGATGAGTCGAAGACATTGGAAGAAACCATAAGGCCTGCTAAGTGTCTTTATGATCGAAAAAGTGGGAGAATGGATTTCCAAAGGATTGAGAAGACAAGATGAAATGAAAGGTGGAATAGAGGAAGAAAGGTACTAAGCCACCATTTTTTTGAAATATTTCATAGGGAAAACCAACTCTCAAGGAGCCCATAATCATGCAGACAGTGGGGAAAAATCCATGGAAACAAGCTATTCAATTTTGGGGGCGTGGTGGTGATCATATGCACAGATATTTCCCTCAAAGAGGAGAAAAAGAGAGGATTGTGCATAGTGTATAGAAAGTTGTGACGGTTGAAGACATGGGAATAAATGTACCAAGGATTTATGCATCCCTGGACAATGAGCAATTTGAGTTTCAGTCGCACATGATTGAAATGGAAGGTAATATTAATGACCAACCCATTGATTTTTTAATTGATTCATGTGCTAGGAATAGTTATCTATATACTAATATCGCGAAACAATTCCAATTGCCACAGAGAAAGCTTGGAAAATCTTGGTTGGTGTAGTTAGTTATAGGGGAAAAAAGGAAAATTAGCGAGATGGTTAAGGCATGTCCAATGGAAATGAATGGAATGAACACAAAGATGGTTGGACCAACATTGTGCCATTATAGACTGTTACAATAAGGTATTTACTTGCTTGGATGAGGTAGGGAAATTAAGAACAATTCAAGGAATTCCAAGAGTTGTAACTATCAGAGAATTTTCAACCTTGCAATTGAAGAAAATCTATAGGAAAGGATGTCAAGTATTTTTCGTGCACATGGAGGACGAACCTAAGGATAAAGTGCCAAATGTTGAAGACTGCATAGTGTACGTTTTAAACCTATGAAGTAAATAAATGCATATAGATTCTTAAGCAAAATAGAAATTAATCAATGGCTCATTCACATAGTACACAGAGATTTATACCGGAAACCCTCAACTGGGGAAAACCTTTCTTATATTCATTATATTGAATTTCACCATTCACCATACAATATATACAATGTTTTTAGGTATTCCATAGATACCAAAACCCTAATCCCTTAATCCAAGATTAATTTAGAAAACTGCTAAAAATAGCAAAAATCGCCTCAAAAAAAAAATTAGAGCATTTCGCGTAACTAAGGGGGGCCATGGATACCCCCCCTTGGGACCCCCCTAGGAAGAGCCTGGTGCACACGACACAAAGATAACTACTGGGAAGGGATCATCAGATGTAGTTGTTGAATCTGACATGCCCACACACACACATGCAAAGAATATAACACATACCCAACATTCTCCCACTTGTTGTTTTCTTTGCATCTAGGGGTCCACAACATTATATAGTCAACAATCCAGGGAAGAAATACCCATTTTTACTCTACACTATGAGAACTTTTCTGTGCTCACAGACTTTGTCAATGAATCTGCAACATTCTTTAAAGTGTCAACCTTTTCCAACAACACCTTCTTTTCTTCAACCATGTCTCTCACAAAGTGATATTGAACATCAATATGCTTTGTCTTCGAATGATAAGTTGGGTTCTTTGCTAGGAAGATTGCACTCTGACTGTCACAATCTAATCAAACTACTTGTTGTACCAACCCAATACCTGAACACAATCTCTGTAACCATACTGCTTCCTTGCTTGCATGAGTGGCTACCATGTATTAAGCTTATGTAGTTGAGAGTGCCACTACAGTCTATATTTTTCTCATCCAACTAATTTATCCTCCAAATAGGTGTTGGGCACTTTAATTGTCTAAATAAATATATAATTAAGGTGTTCAATATAAATTTTCAAACCCAGGGAAGTTTTGTTATTGAAAGATAACTGTGCACAGTCTATGCTAGATTGATGAAAGCAAACATTAATCAAGTTGTAGTATTGAAAGAAAACAAAGTTTTGGAAAACTAAAAACTAGCACAAGTTGTTGACACAGCTGGAGTTCTAATCTACTATTGCAGGATTGAAATCACGCTTGCTTAATTGAAATCTAGATTGATGAGTGTATAAGAATCCTGGATTATCTATCTTATTATGATTTTCTATTTTTTCCTTGTAGAAAGGAATTCTATGCTAATTGCAGAAAGGAAATCTAGTTTAGTTCCAGGGAGTAAATTCACACTTCTAATTACTTATTGTTGAAAGAAAAGTTTTATCTAGTACAGAAAGACAATTCTCCAGCAGTATACAACACTTGACTTATGATTCTCATGAGACACACTGATGCACATTTGACAGAAAGGAACTGAACTGTAACAACAATTATGATCTAAGAATGCTAACAGGTTATTTACATAAATAAAAGTAGCTAATCTAAAACATCAAAACTAAGGGGATTTTGTGAGGAAGGTGGGCCCTTTCCTTCTCACTGAATCCACTCAAAGAGATCACAATAGGTTGAATAAAATCAAGTCACCTTCTTTATTAAAATTGCCAAAATTGTTCAATTACAAGTTACTTCACTTTACTTCACAATTCCACAACTAATCTCCATTGTTAATGATTACAAAATCTTTGTTATTTAAAGACGGATTCATTTAGTTAAAAATGGACTCAGAACATCCTTGAGAATCACATATTCTCACGTTGTTCATAAGATACAAGAGATCTGTCATATTCATCAAATCTGGACAAAGAATCAGCATGATCCAAAACGTGTAACAACAAAGGATCATTCTTCAGGATTCGGCTTTTAGGATCGGTGGCCATCTGTTGTAGTGAGTGTAACAACTTTTAGTATTGGTGTGCATATGTTGCAGTTGATGTAACAGATTCCAGGATAAGTGGGTGTCTGTTGCAGCAAGTGTGACAACTTCCAGGAAAGGTGCATAGTTGTTGTAGTCGTGTAACAACATGCAAGACTAGCACACAACTATAACAATTGGTGTAACAACAACGATCTTTCTTTAAGTCTTGGTTGTTCTACACATTTTGATCATTAGTTGCACATTTATGGGTAAAATATGAGAAATAATACCAATAAAACGTGTTAAATGAATAAGAATATCAAAACAAGATTAATGACTCATACCTTAGGAAAAAGGGTCTTGGCAGTATTAAAATAGGCATTTAGCATAGGAATGATAAGTTTGAAAGGGTAAAATATATAGTGAAAATGAGACATTTATGGGTCCTAACATGCCCCCCAACTGAAGACATTGCATGTCGTCGTGTAAAAACACTTTCAAACCTTTCACTGAATCTGAAGTAGGGAGATGACTCCTCCCATGCAAACTGCTAAGACAATTCGTTAAGTGCCTATATGCAAAACTGTGTGTACCCCCAATATCTGTTAGCTCAAAAATTTGTCCTTCTTGCCTTGTCTTTAAGAACGGAGTGGAATAGAGGTTCTTGTGTTTGAGCTGCCGGTGAACTAGAAGTGACTCTATTATGTAGAGATCTCCTCTTTCTTATTGGTTCTTGTGGATCAATAAGGTTAAATTCTGTCTTAACTGAGAGGTTGACTGGTTCTTCAGGCTGGCCAGTGACAGGTACTTTTACTACTTTATAGCCTGCCTCAAAATAGATATTACCACATTCAGAGCACATGAGCACTCTATGTTGGTCCATAATAGCTTTTCTAAGTGATAATATGTCTAAGGATGTCCCCTCTAGATTGTTCTGACGAGAGACCTGTAATTAATCCCTTAAGGAATCCAACTCTACTTTGACATTGTCATTTTCTTTTAATAGTTCAGTAATCCTGGAATTTGTTGTGTCATAGATATTCTTCTCAATTTGAGAAAAAAGTTGAGCAAGTGGCACATCCTCCCAAGTTTGTGTAACTAGTTCTTGTGTGGAAGATACACCCAGGTCTTCTTCCAGTAAAACAGTTGATTCTGGCCTGACTAATTCTTATGGAATAGTCTTTGCCTAGATAGTTGGTTCTTGTGTAACAACAAATTTAGGGATGGTGGTATCTTTCTAAACAGTCTTTTCCTAGGCAGCTAGTTCTTGTGTAACAACCATGTCATCTAAGGGGACTGGTTCTTTTTCAGTAGCCTCTGTAGTAAGGGAGGGTAATGGATGAAGAATAGGTATTGAATGTTCCATATCCTTCCATCCCATTGTCGTTGTAGTAAACCTTACTGACTGATTTATACTGCTAGGTAAAGTAGAGACAAAAACATTGTCGTTCTTTTTCGTGGGCTTCGGAGAGGAAGGGTGTTCTTCAACAATCTGACAAGAAGAAGGAGGGTGTTCTTCAAAAACTATACAGGGAGGAAATTCTAGAATGATAGGGTTTGGTATAACCTGTACTTCATCAGTCATCGAGGGATACACAAAATCATCAAGCGGAAACGATGATTCTACTGTAACTCGTGTACATTCCTCCTATAATGATAAAATGATAGCCTGGAATTCCTTGCACAAGGTGAAACATAGAATACATATCTCCATAAATTATGTTAGGTTCTGAGTATGAGCAGATTCAGGCCACTCTGTGGCATCATCTGATACAACCCTGTTGATGCCCCTCTTAGATTTTCTTGTAGGCTTAGGTTTTCTTTTCTTAGGCGATTAAGTAGCAGTGATAATAAGGGTCTGAACTATTTTTGCAGCACTAGGATAATTTCTTCTGTTGGTTGGTTGAATTGATTCATTGGAAGATACACTAGATATTGGTACTGTTATTATAGAAACAGGTGAATTTTGAGTTGTTGTTGGTGCCACAGGAGAAGGAATCGAGGTACTTGTAGTTGCAGCGGATGCTGGAGCTGTTGTTACAGTGGATCTCTCTGACCTAGTTTGTGTCCTAGGTAGTGTAGAGATAGAATGAAGGAATTTCCTTTTATTATCTTTAAGGGTCTGAGGGAGTTCCTAAACAATAACTATTGCAATAGAGGGTTGAGGCTCATGATTTGGTCTAGGTATTTTGTTGTTGACTGCTGGCTCAACCACCAATGAGGGCAGATGGTTTAACTGTTCTAGTTCAAGACTATCAAGGCATTTCTAAGCAGTGTGAGAGGTGCTTTGGATTTTGTGTTTGGTGTTTGAAATTGACTTGCAGGCAATTACAGTCGAGGTGTTAAGTACTAGTGCAGTCAAGGGTACAGGATTTAACTATTCTGGGTTGGTTGTAACAATAGGCATAGGAATTGTATCAGGTAATGGGTCATTAGGAATTACCATTATATTATGAATCAACAATCCTATTAGTCTATGATTTGAAAGATAAATCATGGGGTGCTTGGATTTCTTAACAAATTGAGCCATATTATGCAGGGATTGAAGTAGGTAGTAAGGGATGTTGATTAGCTTTTGATGTCGCAAATGTGACAGTAAAACAAAATCATAAAAATAAAAAACTTGATATCTCCCTTCACATGTAATGTACCTTTTTACGAATTCTGATACCTTCCCCCATAGCTCTGGTAAGGAACTGACATCTACACCTCAGCCTTTGGTTTTTACTTGCTCATTTCCCTTGAGAAAACCCTTTTATGCATCAGGAAGATGTGCTTTCCTATTAAACCATTTGAATCTTGTGGTCGACAATCCTATCACAGCTGCTATGCTCTCTTCTATCACTGGAATCCGCACTCTGTGCACCATTGAATAGTTGTCTGTGAGATTCTAACTGAACTATAAGAATTATGCTTCATTAAACCGTTGCAGCTTCTTAAAATAGGGAATCCAGCCAGCCTACAAAAATATTTGATAAACATCCGAGTGCAACAACAATGTATTGATATTTTCTGGCTCATATATTATGGGTGTTCCTCCCATGACGTTGTGCTTGTATTAGAAAGTAAATCAGGAGGAGAAATCAACACCTAAACCAAATATAGAGCAAGTCGATCATGGATTTACATGAAGAACACAATGTTGTAGAAAAAATAAGCGGGGTTAGAAGGTGGCAGATGTGAAATGTAAAAAGGAATTTTGTGGTTAGGTTGATGTGGATTTTCTCTCGCCCTCCCAACTAATATTATTGGCTCGTAGTTTAACGGATTATGACAATCAGTAAGGTAGTCATGAAAGTGTTCTTTCATATCCATATCACTTAGACACGTAATATTAATAGGGTACCTCATAACTTACCACCCAAACTTAGCTGTCGAAGTAACTGCACTATCCAACCGCCATTTGATCTGCGCAGAGTGGCTGTAATAATGAGAGATGACTCCTGAATGTGAGAAATGATGATATGACAAGTGGAGCATAAGTGGAGTCCTTTCTATGGTCGAACCATTGAAAAGATGTGGATGTTGAGGTTAAGTAATGATGAAGCAGCTCTTGTGGGACTGAGAGAGCATAAAGTAATTTTTCAAAAATGGCAGAAATCTTAACAAAACAACAATGTTGATGTATGTAGAAATGGCATAAATGCTAAGAAGGTGGTGAAGCAGCGTAGAAACTAGCCAAAAGGAAAAATAGCAGCAGGTGTACCAACAAATATTTTGGCCAGAATTTTGGCATTAGGTGTAGCAGTCTGTAAATTTTCCAATTTTTCATAAAAGGGTGTAACAACATGCAGGGAAAAAGAGTCGGGAATAGGTGTAAAGAATGCTCATCGACCAAAAGGGGTGTAACAACATATAAATTGGCCAAATGGGGTAACAACATGGAAATCGGCCGAAAGGGGTGTAACAACATGTAAACTAGCCAAAGGGTGTAACAACAGGGAAATCGGCCAAAGGGTGTAACAGAAGGGAAATCAGCCAAAGGGTGTAACAACATGTAAATTGGCCCGAACATAGAAATACTTAGTTCTTAGGAAGTTTTTCAACTTCCAAAAACTAATCCTTTGGCATCTTCCATTGTAATCTACCTTGTTGTTCTTCAGTTTATCTACAGACAAGCAACTGCCTAATACTTATCTAGGATAAACTTATTAGAATAAATAAATAAATAAATAAAAATAGAGATATGAAAATGCGTGAAGCAAAATCAAAAAATTTCAAATTTGCACAAATTATTTATATACAAAATTTTATTTGAAAAGAAAATGTCCTAAAGTTCATAAGGGGAAGGAGAAGGATTTTTTCCCTTTAAAAACTGGTAATCTGTATCAGCGGTACATCTCGATTTAAATTCTTCCTTGGAAAGTGGACACTGATATAGGCGTAAGCGATGACCATTTGCATATAACTATGTATTAGATCCGTCAATAGTAATTAACCTGACTGTCCCATTGGGAAAAATAGTGTCCACCTCGTAAGGTCCAAGCCATCGTGTCTATAGCTTACCCTGAAATTCTTTAAAGTGTGAATCATACAACAGAGCCCAATCCCCTTTTTGGAATAATTTCTTCTTGATGAATCGGTCATGCCATTTTATTCTTTATTATTGAATCACTGTGGTTTGATGAATAGCATCCAAATGATTTTCATCAAGATCATTGAGTTGTTGCAGTCTAGCCTTCTGTGCCATAGTCAAGTCGAGGTTGACTGTTGATACAATTCTTAAGGTTTTGATTTTGAATTTAATGGGAAAACATGGCTTTTTCCATATACAAGCTCATAAGGAGAAAACCCAATTGTGTTCCTCCAAGTAGTTCAATAAGACCATAGATCTTCATGTAATCTGTTAGATCAATCCCTACAATGTTCTCTCACTGTCTTAGTAAGAATAGATTCTATGACTTTGTGGGTACTTTCTACTTAGCCATTACCTTGTGGATGGTATGGAGAAGTTGTTTTATGTAAAACATGATATTGACTGAGTAGGGCTTCAAACTTATGTGATGTAAAAGGGGGACCTCCATCAGTTATTAATTCTCTAGGAATTCTAAACCTAACAAAGATATCTTCAAACAAGAATGCTCAGACAGCTTCTTCTGAGGCCCTGATGAGTGCTTTTGCCTCCACCCACTTGGTCATGTAATCTTTACAGACCAATATATAAACTTTCTAATTAGAAGGTGGGTTAATGGGCCCTACAAAGTCCATGGCCATCTCTCAAAAGGCTCTAACACTACTTGAGGCTGGAGAGGCATCCCATCCCTATGATTTGGATGACTCGTTCGTTGGAAACTGTCATAGGATTGAACATACTTCTCGGCATCTTGAAATATGGTGGGCCAAAAATAGCCCATCCTTAAAATTTTATGGCTAGTCCTTTGATCATCAAAATGCCCCTCACAAGGGCCATCATGGAAAGCTTTGAGAAGATCATAAACTCCATCATCCCTCACCCATCGTCTCATTTCTTGATCCAGGCCTGTGTAGAAAAGGTATCCCTCTATCCAACTATACTGAGCACTCTTCTGAACGATTTTCCTTCTTTCTCTTGGGGATAGATGTGGAGGTACCTTCCCTGCAACCAAGTAATTAGTAATGTCTTCATACCAAGGTGAGTGAGAAGATATGACAAACAAATGTTCATCTAGAAAGGAATCATCTAATGGTGAATTATCATCATTTATATGTAGTCTTGAGAGAAAATCAACAACCACATTTTCTTTTCCTGGTCTATCTACTATAGTGATGTCAAATTATTGAAGTAATAACAACCATATTATTACTATGGAATTAGTAATAGGTTTATTCATCAAATATTTAATTGTTGTATGATCAGTATGAATAAAGGTAGGATAACCAGTGACATAATTCCTAAATTTATTGATTGCATAAACTACTTCCAAGAATTCTCTTTCAGTAACTGTATAATTTAACTCAGTAGGATCCATGTTCTTGCTAATATAGTAGATAGCATAGGGATATTTTTCCTCTTGTTTCCCTAGTACTGCACCAATTGTAGTTTTTGAGGCATCTGAAGAAATGTGAAAAGGTAAAGCCCAATTGGGCCCTCTCAAAATGGGAGTTGTGGATAGTTTCTGTTTCAGATCTGTAAAAGACAATTCACAATTGTCGATCCAATGAAAGTCAACATCTTTTGTTAATAGGAGAAACAAGGGAGAGGCAAGTTTGAATTTTTTTTTAATGAATCTCCTATAATATCCATCATGCTCTAAAAAACGTCTTACCTCTTTCTGAGTTGTTGGAGTTGGAATGTCCAAAATTACCTAGATTTTGGTTGGTTCTACCTGAATTCCTGCTTAAGAAATGAAGAGTCCCAGCACCACACCTTCGCTCATCATCACATGGCATTTTTTTGTTCTTAAATAAAGATGAAACGTTATACATATTTTGAGCACTTTTTCCATATTAGTCAAAGATTGATCAAAATCAATACCATAAGGTGTAAAATCATCCATGAATATCTCCATACAGTCATTCACCATATCAGAAAAAATACCAATTACGACTCTCTGGAAAGTGGTTGGCGCATTACACAAGCCAAATGGGAGAATATTATAGGAAAATGTACCCCAAGGGCTGGTAAAGGTGGTCTTATCTTGGTCCTGTGGAGCAAGTTTTATCTGGTTATAGCCACAAAATCCATCTAGGAAAGAGAAAAAAAAATCCCAGCTAGGTTGTCTAGAACTTGATCAATAAATGGTAGAGGGAAATGATCCTTCTGCATGGAATTATTCAGGGCTCTATTGTCCACACACACTCTCCACTTACCATTCTTTTTAGGTACAATAACTAACGGTGAAACTGACTCACTGTCTGATATAGGATAGATGAATCCATCATTGAGAAGTTTATGGAGTTCCTCTTTAACTATTTCTTTAAGATTAGGGTTAATCCTCCTTTGGGGTTGGAAAAGGGGTCATCATTCTTCCTTGATGTATATATGGTGGGTGCATAATTCAAAAGAAATTCATTTCATATCCATGTAATCCCACGAAAATGCCTCCTTATGTCCAGTTAGTAATTCCATCAATCGACGAGTTTCAGCAATAGATAAATTGGGATTGATGTTCAGGGTTTTTCCGGGTTTGATTTCTACAGTGATGCTCTTAGAACTGGCTTTGGGAAATAATTCAAATGTTGTTGTTTCAGTATTTATTGTTACAATGTTTCCTGTTACAACTGAATCGATTTGATTTACAGTGGTTTCAGAGAACATTTCTGGGCTCATCTCTTCCTGGGCAATAGGGTCAAATATTCCAGTCAATCGGTGGTGCGTGTTCTGTGTAACAGCAGAGGGGTCACAGATAAAAAAGTTGATTAACTCATCCTTTGTCTTGTCTTTGAAACTCAGTGCTTTTCCTATGGTTAACACAGGCAGAGCACTTTCATCCTCAATGTCCATCCATGAAGAATTTTTGGGTTCCATACTGGGTGTAGCATGAGGATACAGGGTACGTTTTTTCTTGTCATAACCATCATAGATGGTCATGGAACCAGATCTACAACCAATGAAGGCATTAGTTGTAGCTAAACATGGTCTTCCTAGGATTAGAGGGTGGCCCCCCATATGGGTTTTGGGTTGCAAAATGAAAAAATCAACAGGATACTCCCATGAATCAACTGAAATGAATAATTCATCGATTACTCCTTCTGGTATGATGGTGGAATGATCAGCTAATTCTAAAACAATAGGAGTAGGTCGGACTTGCGTTCTAAGTTGCAACAATTGTGTAGTTTCTATTGGCATAATATTAATTACTGCCCCTAAGTCAACTAACACATGGGGAATAGGTGTTTGTTCAATTTTGACAGTGACTGTAGGGTTTCCTGGGTCACCATATTTAATGGTTGGGGTTTTGCCTAACATCAGTTTAGACAAGTCCCCCACTACATGCATTGTGAGGGGGTCCCTAGGTTTCCTTCCAGGTCTTCTGATATAGATATCTCTCACAGTCTTGGCATAAATAGGGACATCTCTAATCGCTTGCAATAGTGGAATGTTAACATGCAAGTTTTGCAATTCTCCTAAGGGATTGAAGGATGGTAAATCCAAACTTTTGATAATTTCCAATATTTCAAGGAATGGGAGGTCTGTTGATTCTTTAATAGGTTGGTCAATTTCTTCTGTATCGAAAAATGGTTTTTCTCCTGATTCCTTGTCTAATTCTAAAGATGGAGAATATTCAATTATGGGATCGACTATTCTCCCTGATCTTAATTTTATCTCATCACAAGGCATAAGAGTAATAGACAGAGCTGGCACATTATATATATCAATATTTTGAATGGCCTTATTATTTGGGTTTGGGTTAGGTTTCACAGGCATCTAAGGTCGTAAGGGAGGATTGTTCTGTGGGGCATTGGGAGGTAACTGCAGCTGTTGTTGCTGATACTGGGGTTGGAACTGTTGTTGATAGAGGTTCAGTTGATGGTTTTGATAGCTAAGTTGTTCTTGAGGGCCTCTCCAATATGGGTTCCATTTCCCATGGTGACTCTGTTGTTGGGGCATAGGTAAATATGCATTGGAATCCTGATAAGGAGGGAGAATTGGATTTGGAGGGGGGAGAATTCATCTGGCCATAAGGTAGCTGATTGTTCCAATAATTAAATGTTGTAGGAGAGAATTGAGAGTTCATACCTTGGCCTCTTGGCTGCCATTGTCTTATTTGTGTAATTAGAGAGGAAGCCTCTGCTTCTTCATTAGTTGCCTTCATTGATGCTTTTACACCTGGTAAAGAGGGACATTTGTCAGTAGGATGATCCAACTCACAAATAAGACATACCTGAACATTGTTCAATGAGAATTCCCTTTTCAGATGTTTGTCTCCGCACTTTGGACAGAAAATGGACAATGCCTTTTTTGCTTTTGCTTGTTTTTCTTTAATCTGCAGAGTATCAATTTGTGAAGAAAAAGAGTTAATCATTTATTTTTTGAAATCTTCTAATAGATTTCCTATTTTTTCTCTTGTTTCCCCTCCATTGGCTCATTTTTGTACCCTTGAAAAATTTGTATCCTTGGTAACTGACTTATTCCTTGTAGTTCTTCGAGAACATCTCTTGAAAATATTTACAATGTCTTCATAGGATTCCTTAGATATATCTCCCTTCCCAAGCATATTCATCATGTATAAACAATCATCTCTAACCCCTTTTATCAAAATATTTTTCAGAATGTCCTTACTCACATCTGGATGTCTAGACCTTTGTAGATTGTACTGGAATCGCTCTACAAAATCTTCAAGGGTCTCATCCTCTTTCTGAGACATCTTGAACAGTTCCTCCCTTCGTTCCCTTGTTCGACAATAGTCTTGGTACTTGTTCAGGAAAAGCTGCCTCATTTGTACCCATGTTGAGATATTCTCTCCTCCAAGGCTCATGAATCATCTTAATGCATTTCCCTTCAGTGTGGCTGGAAATAGTTTAAGTTTTTGCGCAGTAGTAGTGTAGTCATGGCTTCCACACAGAATATTAAATTCAAACAGAAACTCATCTAGATCCTTAGTAGACAATCCATGGAAATTTGGTAGGGTTGAAATAGGTATGTTCTTCATAGTATCTATCCCTCTTGTAGGAATATTAGTAATAGGAAAAACCAGGGTAGAGATAGTATTTTCATCATTTACCTGATCTTCATTGTTCTGTGGCTCTTCTTGGTTGAACTCCTCTTCATTATCTCCTTGATTTTCCATGGATTCTCTCTCATTCCACTCAATTCGGTAAGCGTCCCACTCCTCCTTAGTGACTATTTGTCTGTTAATCTGATAAACAAATTCTTTTGGTCTTTCTCTTAGCCGAGCTATACTTCCTAGATCTTCAATATTCTCCAACGTTGCTTGATGATTTGTTGGTGACAAATTTTTAGCTTCGGCCCTTGATGAAAGCAATGTTTCAAACTGGGGTAGTTATGATGACTGAGGAATTTGTCTCCTTGGAGGATTTGAAGGGCGGAAGATAGATCCTGAAGAAGAATCTTCTCTGGCTATAATCTCATCAACAAAGGTTGGTCTTCCTAGTGTAGGGTTCCTTTCTGCACATCCTATGGTACCTATAGGGTTAGTATTTTTGGGAATACATCCTCTTGTTCCTCGTTTCATGCAGACTTATTCATTCCTAAGAAAAGAAAACTAATGTTCTTACAAAAATCTATAATTATCTTCCCTAGCAATGACGCCAAAATGTTGGGCACTTTAATTGTCTAAATAAATAGATAATTAAGCTGTTCAATATAAATTGTCAAACCCAGGGAAGTTTTGTTATTGCAAGATAATTCTGCATAGTCTATGCTATACTGATGAAAGAAAACATTAATCAAGTTGTAGTATTGAAAGAAAACAGAGTTTTGGAAAACTAAACACTAGCACGAGCTGTTGACACAGCTAGAGTTCTAATATACTGTTGCAGGATTGAAATCATGCTTGCTTAATTGAAATCTAGATTAACGAGTGTATAAGAATCCTGGATTATCTATCTTATTCTGATTTTCTATTTTATCCTTGCAGAAAGGAATTCTATGCTAATTGCAAAAAGGAAATCTACTTTAGTTGCAGGGAGTAAATTCACACTTCTAATTACTTATTGTTGAAAGAAAAGTTTTATCTAGTACAGAAAGACAATTCTCCAGTAGTATACAACACTTGGCTTCTTATTCTCATGAGACACACTGATGCGCATTTGATAGAAAGGAACTGAATTGTAACATCAATTATGATCTAAGAATGCTAACAGGTTATTTACATAAATCAAAGTAGATAATCTAAAACAGCAAAATAGAGGGGAGTCTATGAGGAAGGTGGGCCCTTTCCTTCTCATTGAATCCACTCAAAGAGATCACAGTAGGTTGGAGAAACTCAAATCGCCTTCTTTATTAAAATCACCAAAATTGTTCAATTACAAGTTACTTCACTTTAAATCACAATTCCACAGCTAATCTCCGTTGTTAATGATTAAAAAAGCTCTGTTATTTAAAGATAGAGACATTTAATTCAAAATGGACTCAGAACAACCTTGAGAATCCCAGATTCTCAATTTGTTCATAAGATACAAGAGATCTATCATATTCCTCAAATCTGGACAAAGAATCAGTGTGAGCCAAAACGTGTAACAGCAGAGGATCATTCTTCAGGATTTGGCTTTCAGGATCGGTGGCCATCTATTGCAGCGAGTGTAACAGCTTTTAGGATTGGTGCACATATGTTGCAGTCAGTATAACATCTTCCAGGATAAGTGGGCATCTATTGCAACAAGTGTGACAACTTCCAGGAAAGGTGCACAGTTGCTATAGTTGTGTAACAACATGGAAGACTAGCACACAACTATAACAATTGGTGTAACATCAACCATCTTTTTTTAAGTCTTAGTTTTTCTACACATTTTGATAATTAGTTGCACATTTATGGGTAAAATATGAGAAATACTACCAATCAAACGTGTTAAATGAATAGGAATATCAAAGAAATAATAATGACTCATACCTTAGGAAAAAGGGTCTTGGCAGTATTAAAATAGGCATTTAGCATAGGAATGATAAGTTTGAAAGGGTAAAATATATAGTGAAAAAGGGACATTTATGGGTCCTAACAATAGGTTCAACACATGCCCACTTGTCTATCTTCTGCGATCAAGATCTCCAGCCCAGTCTGCATCAACAAAGCCATGTATGTCCACCACTCTGTCCAATCATGGTCTTCCTTGGTAGCACAATCCATAATTGGTAGTGCCACACAAATACCTGAAGACCCTCTTTACTGTTGTCCAATGCTCCTTCCTTGGTTTTGACATATACCTGCTCAAAACTCCCACTGCATGTGCAATATCTGGTCTAGTACATACCATTTCATACATCAAACTACCAACTGCACTGGCATATGGAACATGGGACATGTCATCTTCTTCTTCCTATGTCTTGGGACACTAATCTACAGGTAAATTTACACCTATAGGAATAGGAACCTTGACTGGATTACTTCCATGCATATTAAACCTCTGCAATATCATCTCAACATATTTTCTCTGATTCGACCAGAGTTTCCTGTTTGCACGATCTCTTTTAATCTCCATTCCTAGAATGAAGTTAGCAGCATCGAGATCCTTCCTGTCAAATTTGGAGGATAGTTGTGATTTCACCTCCTTGATAACATCCATGTTATTTCCTACCAACAACATGTCATGAACATACAACAATACATAAATTAATTGATTACCAACCTGCTTGGAATATACACAGTGTTCAACCCTGCTTCTCACAAATCCCAATCCAAGAATGTATGTGTCAAACTTTTGGTACCACATCCTAGGTGATTGCTTCAGACCATATAGCAACTTCTTTAGCTTACAGACCGACTCTTTCTTTCCTTTCACTAATATATAAAGAAAAATTGGAACAGAAATCAGGTGGACTATACCTTTCTAGTTGCCTTCTTTATCTCACTGAACTCCTCAATATTGGGGTATGAGGTTCTTCTTCTTCTTCTTCTACTTCATCTTCTTCAGATGATTTAGATTTTGCATCATCCAACTCAAGCTCTATTTTCTCAAGTTATTCTTTCTTTGGTAGGAATTCCTATTTGGAAACATCTTTTACCTCTATAAAAACAATATCTTGATTGTAAACAATCTTCTTAGTTTCTAGGTTCCAAAGCTTATAACCTTTCACACCATCTTTATAACCAATAAGGGTACAATTTTCAGCTTTATTATCCATCTTACTCCTATTTTCCTTTGGAACATGTACATAAGCATCACAACCAATTACTCTAAGATGTTCAAGAGAGGTTTTCTTGCCATTCCATACCTCAAGTGGAGTTTTATCATCCATCGCTGATGAGGGTGATCGATTTACTAGGTAACATGTTGTACCCACTGCCTCTGCCCATAATTCTTTTCCTAACTTGGCCCCACTGAGCATGCTCCTTGATTTTTCCATCAGTGTCATGTTCATCCTTTCTAAAACTCCATTATGCTGAGGAGTGTATGGAGTAGTCTTCTGCCTTGCTATACCGCACTTCTTACAAAATTCTTCGAATTCATTTCTGCAGAATTCTCCACCATTATCTGTTATCAATACCTTTATTTTCTTCTCTGTCTAATTTTCTACTAGAGAATTAAACTCTTTAAATTTATCAAATACCTTAGATTTCTTTCTAATAAAATAAATCCATGTGTTCCTTGAGAAATCACCTATGAATGAAACATAATACACAGATTTACCTAGGGATGGAATAGGAACAGGTCCAAACACATCACTATGTATCAACTCTAAGATCCCCTTTTCTCTTGTAGCACCAGATGGGAATCTTACTCGATTATGTTTTCCATATATGCAATGTTCACAGAAATCAAAATATAGAGTGCAATTAGACATACCTTCAACCATACCTTTAATGTGTAGTGTTCAAAGGCCCTTTTCTCCAATATGCCCCAGTCTTTGATGCCATGACATGGTCTTCTTTCCAGGGACATTAATGGTCTTTTCTTCTTTATTTGTCTGCTCAGGGACAACAGAACTATTACACCCATTAGTATAAGTGCTTCCCAATAACTTTTATAGAGTTCCACATCAAACTCCCCTCATCAACACCATTGCTCCTCGTACCATCTTGCAAGTGTTCTTTCCAAATACAGTATCCACTCCTACATCATCCAAATTTCTTACAAATATCAGGCTCCTGGCTAGTTTTGGAATGTGCAGAACCCCAGGGAGATTTCTAATCCTTTCATCTGTTAGCAACAACTTAACCCTTCCACGTCCCAATATTTTGGCTATCGAGTCATCTCCTAGGAATACATCACCACCATCGTATTTTTCATATTCAGAGAACCACTCCCTGTGAGGAGTCATATGGTATGATGCACCTGAGTCGATCAACCATACATCATGGTCTGCATGTGTACTTGTATATGCCAAGTAAACATCACCTCCTTCTTCAGTGGAGGTTTTCGCCTCTTTGGAAGAGGTACTATCAGATCCCTTTGGTTTATCAATCTTCTTAGACTTGCAATATTTCTTATAATGCCCTGTTTTACCACACTTCCAACATTTCCTCGAGGATTTTCCTAGAGACTTAGATCTACCTATAGATTTAGGTCTCCCCCCCCCCAAAAAGACTTACCAGGATATCTGTCTTGGGTATGCCCTCTTATAAATAAAGCATCTGTGCTATGACCATCCATGATTTTCCACCTCATCTCTTCAGATAATAAGGATGAAACTACATCCTCATACTTCAATGTAGATTATCTTGTAGATTATGAAAATACATCCAGATTATCTCAAGAGTCTGGCAAAGAACATAACAAAGTATTACACTTATCTTCTTCTACAATCGTAATATTAACAGAGACAAGTTGACTTACCAGAGTATTAAATGCATTTAGATGTTCTGTCACAGAATCTCCATCTTCCATCTTAAGATGATACAACTTCTTTCGAAGAAACAACTTGTTTACCAAGGAATTTGATTGATACAAATTCCCCAACTTATCTCATACTTCCTTGGCTGTAGATTCTCTCGAGACATTCAACAACACAGAATCTGCCATGCAGATTTGAATAGTACTCCTTTCTCTTCTGTCCAAATTCTCCCAATCTTCCTTCAACATACTAGTAGGTGGTGTACTAGTAGGTTGTGTACTAGTAGGTTGTGTACCAGTAGCATGTGTGCTAGGGAACAGTGTACCAGTAGGCTGTGTACCATGATCCACGACAATCCATTGTTCTTTGTCTACAAGAAGGTCCTCCATCTTAAGCTTCCATAGCTCAAAGTGTTTACCATTGAACTTCTCTATCTCGATTCTAGAAGAGCTCGCCATTCCTCTTTATACACTCGAATCACCACTGCAAAATCTCCCACTAAACCCAGGTTTATCAGAGACCCAAGATAAACTTGATCTATCAAGACCGATCCAAACCCTTAGCAACAAAGGCATCCCTCTGAAGCCAAAAACGGGCTCTAATACCACATGTAAGTTTTAAACCTGTGAAGTAAAGCAATGCATATAGATTCTTAAGAAAAACAGAAATTAATCAATGGCTCATTCACATAGTAAACAAAGATTTATACTGGAAACCCTCAACTGGGGAAAACCTTTCTTATATTCATTATATTGAATTTCACCATTCACCATACAATATATACAATGTTTTTAGGTATTTTGTAGATACCAAAAACCTCATCCCTTAATCTGGGATTAATTTAGAAAACCTCTAAAAATAGCAAAAACCACCCCAAAAACATTTCGGGGCACTACCCCAAATGTTGCGCGTAACCAGAGGAGGCCATACTTGGCCCCCCCTAGGACTTCCCTAGGAAACACCCGACGCACACGACACAAAGAGAGCTATTGGGAAGGGATCGTCCGATGCAGTTGTCGAATTTGACGCACCCACACATGCACATGCAAAGAATATAACACATACCCAACACATAGTACTAAAAGAGTTTGAGGATGTCTCTAAAGAGATATTGGGGTTGCCACCGAAAATATATATTGATTTCTCTATAAATATGATGCCTGGAGTAGCTCCTGTATCTAAGATTCCTTATAGGATAAGTATGCCAGAGTTGAAGGAATTGCATATGCAACTTGAAGATCTTCTAAAGAAGGGTTATATATGCCCAAGTATGTAACCTTGTGTTGTGTCAGTCAATTCTATGGATTGAGAATTATGTTACATTAAATCATCGACCTAGGAATGTAAAACTTATGAAGTGTAATGAAATGTAATGAAATGTATATGCGGGTATCTAGTTGCTTTAAAAATTGCCTTAATCCTATAGATACAAACTTTATCTTTGAAAGTTGAAATGAATAGATGGAAGCAAAGTTTGTGAATTATAAATACACTATAAAAAATAACAATTGCAAGAAAGAAAAGATAAACACAACTTTGTCTTTGTTCACTTTTAAACCATTATAATTTGAAATGGAATAACTACATAAAATCTTCCTTTTTTGAAAGTGAATCAATGGGATTTGTAATTAGAAACAGATCTTAAAATGATTTCTATGAACAATCTGTTGTATTGAGAACTCACATAGAAAAATGTTGAAATGTTGAATAAGCAACAATAGGAAATGAAAAAATTAAAATACTAAAAAAGAAAGAGCAACATATCGTGACATGGGGCCCTCCTGCTAGTTATATGTTGTCTTGGAAACTTTACAAGGCTATGAAATAGATCTCATAACTGTAATCAAATTATCCCATGAACAAAAATGAACTTCTTCCAATAGTAAATCAGAATCAATGATTTATATTACTTCTTTAGAGATAATATTTACAATAATTCTTTGGTACCTTTCTCATTGTTTTTATTGGGTATTTATACAATTCTGAAATCAGAGTTCTAAAACTTGTATTGCATATTTTCAGGAAATATGATTTTCAGATTGGATCATAGAAATCGTGGAGAATTTTATAATGCAACATGTAGGAGAAATTCATGGTTTCACGCATGATTTTTTTCTTCTATATATCCATATCTAATATAATCGATTTGACCCTCATTCTTATGCCACAAAACCCATACTCTATTTTTCTATGTTCCCTATTTGACTTTCTCTTTGAATTTGCCAATTAGATGCGCTGGAAGGTACTTGGTTGATGTTGATAGGTTGACAAGTTGAAGAATCAGTTTTGAAATCTCCTCCCATTTTTTATTTTTCTGATATGAGTTCACTTATATTCAAACCTGTAACTTAGCTACGAATTTCAAATTAGCTACAAGACAAAATCGTTTATGTAGCTTAGTCTATTTCTAGAATTTTTTTACAAAAAGACTCATAAAATCATAAGAAAATAAACAATTACCTGATTTGTATCCTCATAGTTCAGATCGCAATTATTTTTTAAAATGGTGGTATTTGAATTGTAATTTGATGGGTGTAACAGGATTATAAGGGACCAATAGTTAGAGTGGATAGAAAAATTATTGAAAAAAAGAGTTATTCTTGAGACACATCATCCCCACATGCTGAGGCTTTTGCATGTCCTCATGCAAGAACAAAATTTAAAACTTTTGTTTCTTATTTCTCCAAAATACCTTTGTTTAGATCAAACCATTTCCTTCTGTCTCTTATTTCTATATTTATTTTCATGTTTCTCTTATGATACTGCTTGTTCAAGATCTTTCTCTTGGATTAAACCCTTGATTTATTCTTTAAGCTTCTTGTTTTTTTCCTTCAATTTTGCATACTTGTCATTCCTTTTCTCTAATTTTCCTATTAATTTTTCATTCCGAGTTTTTAAAATCTGATTTTCTTTAATGTGATGTTCCATAACTTCCATTTGATTGATTTATGCTTTCAAGGTTTCTATTGTTTCCTTCTCTTCTTAAAAATATGATGGACTTCGAGTGAAATATGGTACTTGATTTGGATCTTTGGACTGTAATTGTTGAACTACCTTTTCAAGAATTTCAATTTCTTCATACGATGCTTGTTGGCTAGGATTAATCCATGGATTCCCAATTCTTAGTTTTTCAATTGTTGGTTTTTTAGAAGTCGCTTTTTCTATGGCTTGCTATCTTCTTTATTGGTCATATCAACTTCCTTCATTGGACACTCTACAATTTCTATTTATGTAAGGTACCAGGTCTATTATATTAGTAAAAAAGAGAAATAATGCAGAGAATAACACCGAGATAGAAACATAATACGAAAATACTACAGAGATAACAGCGGAACAACAAATTATATGGAACCAGAACACTAAAATTATACCTTTATTGATAGGAAACAATGTTCACTTGCCTCTTCGAGGGGGAAACCTCCAGAAGTGTAGATCTCTATTACAATAATTCTTCCAAACAAAACTTCTCATACCCTCTACTCCTATTTATACTAAATCTATCTATCCAAAAAAACAATCTAGAGGAAGATCCTTCTAGAAGTGGAATCTTTTATTAATTCTTATTACATTTGACTTATTCCTCCTTATTTCTAGGCCTTATTAATATTGACCTTTATTACATGGAAATATATTGATCTACCCACTTGAGGGGTTAGGGAGGTTAGGTCCCTAACATGCCCTCCCCCATAAAATCATCCTTGTCCTCAAGGTTGGAGATGAGGAAATTGTTGCAGAATGGTAGTTGGCTCCTAGGTGGTATCTGCTAGAGTTGTATCTTTCCACTAGACTAACACTTCCTTGATGGTGCACTGACGAAGACGATTCTCACGTTGGTCCAAAAATTCTTGTGGCTACAACCAGATGGATCCTTCTTCATCCAACTCGGGAAGGTTGGTTTGAGATTGGAACTTGGTTCAAATCACCTTCTTTAAACAAGAGACATGAAAAAAAGGATGGAGCTTAGAAGGAATGGGAAAAGATAACTAATAGGCCACCTGTCGCATGCGCTTAAGAATTGTATAAGGACCATAAAATTTGGTCTCCAGTCTCTAACAATGTTCAGACTTGAGTGAAGTTTTTTTATAAGGTTGCAGTTGAAGAAATACCTGGTCTCCTTCAACAAATTGACGTTCTGAGTGACCTTGATCTTCTTGTTATTTCATGTGATTCTGAGCCATGACCAAATTCTCTTTAAGGGTACGGAGAATAACCTCTCGAACTATAAGAATTTGGTCAGCCGCCTGGTTTTATAGCCCTAAAATAGGTATTAATTTGTATGTGTATGTTCCCCATGGACATGTAAATGTTGTTTTATCTTGATCGTCTAGAGCTATTTCGATTTGGTTGTAACAACTAAAACCATCCAGAAAGGAAAATTATTTTTTACCTACTAATGTGTCTAACACCTTATCTATGAATGGTAGAGGAAAGTGATCTTTTAAATTTGGTTTATTCATTTCCCTATAATCTATGCGAACACACCATTTTCCATTTTTCTTAGGAACAATCACTAGTGGAGATACATATTTATTGTCAAATATTGGATAGATAAAATTAACATCAAGTAATTTATGCAGTTCATTTTTCACAATTTCTTTCAAGAGTGGATACATTCATCTTTGGTGTTGCCTAACAAGTATGGACTTATCCTCTA
>JZKD02S1672920.1:178311-202500 GCA_000966675.3 Picea glauca
AGTTGGAATTAGTTGGTCACAAAAAGGAAAGCAGTGAAAGGAACAATAGAATAGGGAAACAGAAACCATCAGCAAAATATATATCATCATAAGGACATTATTGAAAAGTATGGTCAAGTGAACATGAAAAGTGAATGAAGAAATCAAATTTTGAATGTTTTTATATATGACAGTGAAATTCAAGAGGAAGCACCAATGGACAATAAAAAACACTGGAAGAGAGAAAAGGAAACATATACAGGTATCCCTACATTGATCTACATCTTATAGAAAAGATAAGGGAAGAAAAATCATCAAAGAGAGAGATACAAAAAATAATATTAGTAGCATACAGATAGGGATACATACCCACAGGGGGATCTATTGTTTTACCCATGATTGATTACAACAAGTACAATGATAGGAGGAGAGATATCAACGAGGGGATTTAACCTTTGGTCAAATATGAAGAGAAAGAATAGAGGCATTAAGATAGGGGGAGCGGCCCCAAGAGGAGATACCCTTTGCAATTAATGTCAAAGAGGGAGAGATAGAAAAATTGATGAGGAGCATGAACATGAGTATTTCCATGTCCAAGTGTTTCCATCAATGTTAGTGTTGCCAACAATGCCAAAGGGGGATATTGTTGGACAATTGGTTAAGACAGTTGGTTGTCATTGATTTCAGCCCTTGGAGAGTGATATTGGAGATTGATTTCAACCATTAGAGATTAATGTTAACCCTTGCAAAGGTCTATATATGTTGGATAGTTGTTTGGCATTTGTATGATCGATACTGATGGTCATTTATTTGGGTACATTTGATGTAGCCTCGACAGTGTGGTTTTGGTACCCAAAGTTGAATGAGAAATATGGACATGAATGCTAGATTAAATTAAAGCATGAAACTCATATATGGATATTACTTATCATGCCATTTCTAGTGATATGTGGAACGCCACATGGTTCCTCATGGTTAGGGAGATATGGCCTTGTAAAGTTGGAATCTCGAAAGAGTGGTCAAGAAGCCCCTAGTTGGTTATAAGTTTTTATTGAAAGGGTAAATTGGTTGTAACAAGAAAGTTCAAGAAGAACTAAAGTTAAGAAAAGAGGTCCTAAATTTAAGGAAAGAGGTTACTTATAAAAAGTATAAATACACCTCAAAAAGTCTCTCATAAGTACATTACAAATACACACAAGTTCATTGAATATCTATCTAATTGATCAAGTGATTTTTATCTGAGGTAACCAAGGATATATGAGGCATTTTTCAGAGGGAATATGAAGTAAAGAAAGGTGAAATTCCAAGGGAGGATGAAATCTTGTGAGGATGTGTTTTAAGGTATGTTATTTACAAGTCATCTTACCATTTTCACTATAACATTTTGTATAAAATGATTCAGATAGTGAAATCAAGAGGATATTGATATGACATATCAAGTTACATGTGGTAGAAATTTCAGCTTATGGGTGTTGTATTTTTGGAGATACACTCTATGGAAGATAGGGTTTGTGTATAGTCCTGGAACTAGTCTTAAACAGGTGTTCTAGGTAAAACCATCATAACTTCTTCATAGAATATCCAAATTTAGTGAGAAAATATGAATTAGATAGAGTACAGTTCGTAGTATGTTGTGTGCAATTTTCAGATCCAGATATCAAATATTCCATGTGGGGAATTCTCTACAAGTTCTCTCTCTAGAATAAGCCAAAATTCAGCAAGGTTTTCCATTTTTTCTATAAATCCTTTTCTGGGATGTTCCAAGCAATGAACATTGGGGGAATTGTAGAGAATATGATGAAGAATATTGGGTACAATGTTTATACATTTATTCATTACAGGTTCGTATTTATGCTTGTTGAAGGTTAGGTTTTGTGACTAATCCAAAACTAGTCCCATGAGACTAAGGTAATGTTTGATGAAGATGTTATTATCTTGTTGTAAAGTCAAGGAAGGTCTACAGGTCTGTGATCACATACACTAGGTCTGTTACATAGTTATAGGTATGTTTATATGCATGTTTTGTGGGTTACGTGTTGATGATGTTATGGTGTATGACATGATTGAGACATATCATGAGTGATATGGTATATGGTTGTGGCACATGGTTTGAGGAGCATGTTGGATATTGGGAGCATTGTTTGAGATACATTTTTGGTATATGTATGAGGCACTTGTTGGTGATATATATACATTCTTGGTACATATTTGACTCACATTCTTGGCATATGTTTGATGCACATTTCATGGTACATGATATGTGGTGATGTTGGTACATGCTTGGTAGAGGCATGTGTTGGTGATGTTGAGCATATGGTTTGAGATATGATCTTGGTGATCTTGGCATGAGTTGCATGTGGATGAGAGTGGATTTGGTTTCATGGATGATAAAATGATTGTTTGGATAGGTTGATGAGATAATGATTGGTTGGAAAGGTTGTTGTGACATTGATTGGTTGACAGTGACTAGTTGGATCCAATGATAGGTTGACAGGTTACAGGTTGATGTGACAGTGACATATTGTGTGCTAGTGATAGTGGCAGAGTCAGTGATAGTTGGTCTGTATTTATATTTCAGGGTGTTAGGACATGGAAAGGAAAGGGGATTGTAGCCTCCTTTTGGTTGGATCCATAGAATCAGAGACTTGGAGCTTCCTTCAGGTTGGATCCTGAGAACTAGGTGGTTGTAGTCACCTTTCGGTTGGAGATGAAGAACCCAGGGGGTTGTAACCTCCTTCTGGTTGGAGCCAGAGAATTCAAGGAGTTTTATCTTTATTCAAGTTAGAGATTCTAAATAGGGGGTTGTATCCTCCTTCCAGTTTCATTTGGAGAATTGGGAAGTTGGTGCATCTTATGAATGAATTATTGATATATATAAGAAATCATTCCATTGTTTTCTCCCATTTCGGGTTCCAAGTAAATACCAGTGTACTGTGTTCTTGATGTGATTTTGATGTGATGTTTCTTATGATTACATGATTATGAAACAAGGGGATTCCATGAAGTAGATACTACTGATCATAGAACCATATTTTGAGCAATATGAAGTATTTAAATTGATATATTCAAAACAATTAGATAGGATAAATATAGAGTAACAAATTGATCAACTAATAAATAGTATTCCCACATAGGTTTTAGTTGAAAGGAAGAATTTTATGATTATATTGCACATAGGGGTATCTTCAGTACAGGTTGTTTCATACATAAATATTTTGATGAGAAGATAGATCATATCAATGGAAAGAGAAACCGTCAACATAATCTATATCAGTAGAAAGACATTATTGAACAGTATGGTCAAGTGAACATGACAAGTAAATGAAGAAATAAAATTTTGAATTATTTTACATATGTTAGTGAAATTCAAGGGGAAGAACCAATGACAATAAACAACATTGGAAGACAGGAAAGGAAACATATACACATATCCCTACATTGATATACATCTTACAAAAAATTCAAGGGAAGAAAAAACGAGAGAGAAAGAGATCTAGAAAATATGTTAGGAACCTAACCGCTCACGTAGGTAGAATAATATATTTCCATGTAATAAAGGTCAATATTAATAAGGCCTAGCAATAAGGAAAAATAAGTCCAATGTAAGAAGACCTAATAGAAGCTTCCGCTTCTAGAAGGATCTTCCTCTAGATGGTTCTTCTGATAGACATATTTAGTATAAATAGGAGTCGAGGGTATGAGAAATTTTGTCTTAGATATTATTGTAATAGAGCTCTGCTTTGTGGGAGGTTTCCCCTCGAAGAGGCAAGTGAACATTTCTCTCAGTAATCAAAGTGTTATTTCTAGTGTTATTATGGTATCATATTGGTATCATTGTGGTGTTGTTCTGATTATATTGTTTTTCATATGCCATTTCTAGCTATTTTTTTTTTCATACCTTTTTATATCTGGAATATTAAAAGTGGTATCAGAGCACCTTCCTCGATAGAAAATTATGGGTTAGTGTTTTTTCAGGGTAGAGATGTTATGTTGTTATGCACATAAACCTATTGTCAGGGATTCATACATGCAGGAAATACAAGTGGTACTTAAGCGCAAATCTGTTGGCCACCCTTGTAACCCTTATTGGTACCCCTTCGAGTGGTAGCACATCAGACAACACCTATATACATATCATCCTAGATATCCTAAATGCCTCCATAGATAAACTGATTGGCCACCTTACTGCTATAGTGCCACCGAGAACAACACTAGGGAAGATACTCTCTAGTACCTGGGTAGTCGGGTAATATGGCTAAGGGCACAATCTAGCCTCTTTAGTTGGTGGCCTAAGTTATTGGATCGAGTACTATTGTTGGACCTCGCACATATATCAGAGAGATATAGCACAAGGAAAACCCTTGTCTCTAGAACCTTTGGGACAGAAACAAAAACAAAGAAAATAAGATCTATTGTTGTGCAACTATGTCTCCTGCATTCGAGTTGAGAAATTACTACAAATTTCTTCATGTTAAGCATTTGGGCATTCCATCATTGTATTATTCTTCAGATCATAGTATAACTTTGTAGGAGTAAAAAAAAAAAAAAACAGAGTTTTGATCTTGTTGGCACCTTGATTTGAGACCTCTTCTATTGGATTTCTCTCTTCGCCCTTATCGTAGTCATACTTATCATTTTTCAGAAGTTTTATTTTTCTCGTGGACCTGACCCCCTTCCAATAGCCTTATTTGGGCTTTACCCCATTGGATTCAACTTGTTTCCCTGATCGTTGTGATACACTTCACCCATAACCCATTTTATGTGTGGTCCCACCCACCCCTTTTCGCTTTCCCTCGTCATCATGGCCCATACCCGTAGCCAATACTTGGAATCTTGCTTCAATACCTTACACTCTAACTTCACAAAAACCCAACAATAAGTGAGACAAATCATTGCCAATATTGCCACCATCAATAAAAACATTCATTTTTCCATTGTTGCCTCAATCGAGGAACTCAAACAAGACCTCAAACAAGACATTACTACCCATATTGAATCTGTCACTACGATGATCTGCGCCAAGATGCATATCCCTGCAGATCTTCCCTTATCTGACCCACCTTTGCATACCGAAGGTGAAACTTCCTCTCATTCCCAGAATTTTCAGCCCCATTAATTTCAGCATGACTTACACCTTTAGAAATTTGATGGCCCAAATCCCACTAGATGGGTAACTCAAATGGAATATTATTTCTCTTCGTATGGAATTACAAATGAGTTGGCCAAACTCTAGTATGTTTTTCTCCATCTAGATCAAGAAATTTGGCAATGGTGGTAATGGAGAAAAAATTCCCATCAAGGGTATGTGGCTTGGACACACTTCGTGGAAGAGATTTATGAACACTTTCACACTGACACCAACCATTTTGGTTGTTTGACAAAGTTGAAACAATATGGAACAGTGGAAGACTTTATAGTTTCTTTTGAGTGACTGGATTTTTGTACAGAGGGCATGTCTAATGATTTTTTCCGAGAATGTTTTATCAATGGCCTCAAGGATGAGATTCATTCCCATGTCCTCATGGCTCGGCCTTAGATTTGGGTGGACACTACTAAAATAGATAAGGAAGCACAACAGGTTTCCTCTTCTCAAAACCGAAAACCCTCCTTTATTCCTTGCACTAAACTCATAACTCCCACTCCTCCTTCTACTCCACTAAAGATCCAGAAATTGACTAGGGACGAAATGGATGAATTCCAACTCAAAGTTATTTTTTATAATTTTGATGAAAAATATTTTATTGGATACAAGTGTAAGGAACAAAATATTTTTATGGTCATCTCAGAGGATGTTTCGGAAGAGGATGTTGAGGATCCCCTTGTGTCCGTGTCACCTAAACCCATTAACACAACCCCTCCCTCAAACCCTCCCGAAGTAGAACCAGTCATTTCCCTAAATGCTCTCACTGGCTTCTAAGCTCCCCAAACCCTCAAGCTAATTGGTTACATCAAGCATAGGAAGGTCATCCTTCATGTTGATAGTGGAAGCACCCATAATTTTATTCATCGTCGCATTTCCCAGGAAACTAATTTCTATATCCGTGTAGTAAATAATTTTCAAATCATGATTACCAATGGCGGGTCCATGAAATTTGGAGGGCGTTGTGAAAATGTGTGTCTCCAAATTAGTGAATACCACCTAAAATCTCATATGTTTTCTATCAACATGGGCGGTTGTGAAATTTTGTTGGGTGGAGAATGGCTAAGGACTTTGGCTCCCACTCTCATTGATTTGAAGGCATTAACCATGCAATTTGACCATAATGGCCAACAATATAAGTTCCAAGGCATCACCTCTGGTTCCCCAGATATCATTAGTTCCCATCGCATGGAAAATCTGCTCAAAAAAGGTCATTCTTGCATTATTTCCCAACTCCATGCCATACAAGAAACTGAGACACCCTTTGTGTTGCAGGACCTCCAATCCATCCTCTCTAGACGTCAAGTGTTTTTTTCCACTCCTAGGGACTCCCTCCTTCCTATGGTTCTCATGATCATTCCATTCCCCTTGTCCCAGGAATCCTTCCTCCCAATGTCCCTCCCTGTCATCACCCCTTTTCCAAAAAAAATGAAATTGAGAAAATTGTTAAAGAACTTATCAATGCAGGTGTTATCTGCCCTAGTATAAGCACCTACTCTTCTCCCATGGTCATGGTCCTTAATAAAGAAGTTTCTTAGTGGATGTTGGCACTAGGTTGAAGTGGAAAGAAGGATGATCATGGGGAATAAAGCATGCACAAGGAAAGTGATAGCTGGAGGAAGAACATCACGTGCACATGGGAGGAAGAACTAACGTCGTTAGGGTTAGGGTTTTTCTAATACATTGTAAATGGTTGAAGAGCCCGATATATATAAATAAAGATACGTAGGTATCATATAGAGGTTGGTTTAGTTTTTGTATTAATTCGTCTTTTGTAATATTTCATCATAGTATGTACGAGTTGATGTGTTATGTAATATTGTTATGAACCATTTTTGTAATTTGTTGAGCTAAGAATAGAGGAGAGAAGGAAGATCTAAGTATTAGATCGCAGGTTGTGGATCCTGGTGCAATCTACTTCGCCTCATAGAGATCTTACCCATCTGAGGAGAATTGTAAGTGCGCGTTGGAGATGTAGAACTACCATAATAAAAGATCCTAGAGCCAAATCTTTGTGGACGTAGCCTACGAGGGGGTGAACCATGGTAATATCTATGTAATATGATGAATGCATGTATATCTTTGTTTTCTTTCAACAGTTAATTTTTATGCTTAATGAATGAGTTAATACATTGTTATGGAATATGATTGTGATGTTTGGGAAATAAACTGTGAAAGATAAATGCACACTCATGAGTAATAGTAGATTGTAATCATAATTCATAGTATATGGCTCTGAATAATAAACCACTATCTCATACTCAATACTAGGTTGTAAACACTTGAGTCTTACAACCACCCATTTAAATCTATCTCAGGTGCAACTGCGCAATGCACTCTATGTATTGTGTTGCCTTCTAGTTTACCAAGAGGGCCGATAGTTTCAAAGGCTTTGTTGGACACCTGAAAGACATGAACCCTGGGTCAATAACTCAGACGATAAAGTAAATTATTAACCAAAAAATGTTTTTGTTGCCACGTTAAAAGGAACGAGAAAGACCTAAGTAGATGAGATAGATTAAGCGAGAAAAGAATGAGGGAAAGAAGAGAGAAATGAGTCACTAAAAGGGAATGTTGAGACCTTGGTACCCCATGAAAGAAAAAATCGAAGGTTGGTTGAGAACCAAAGAGCTATAATTTGCACAGAAAGACAATAGAAACCCTAGAATAACACCCCGCAAATATCTAGATAAATACGTATTTATTGATTTACACGAAGTCTTTTTTTGTGATTTTCCACATCTACTACAGGAGTGGATACTAAGGTTGAAGGATAACCATGAGACAAACCAGGTTCGACAATTATATTGGACACCAGTACAAATTGAGCAGTTATAGCAGGTGAACAACAAATTCACCCATGTAATAGACTTTTGGCTTGATAGTATTGTGACAGGTTTCATCATAGAATTTGCAATTGACACAACGAAGTCATACAACACAACAGAGAAAGAATTTCTACGTGGACCTCGAGGAAGGTACATTCAATCCTTGTATACTTATATTAATATACTATTATATAACAAAGGTGTAATGACAATGGAATTAGACAACTAAACTTCCCTGCATGCATGGGGGAAGGGGGGAAACACTAATAAAGAGAGAATAAATGGAAGGAGGTAAGGATAAAGGAAAGAAGGAGGAGGAACCCTTGGAACCGATCATGATGGATGACGACCATCTCAAGTGGATCTTGGCATCATCAGGAATGACGCATAGTGAAGTACCCTACCAATATAAGGTGAATACCAATAAGAGAGTCTTAGCCACGAGGGAAGGCTTGGCTAGTAATGAGGAAGAGGTAGAGGATATCCAAGTTGTGGATCTGATTGAGGAAATCCTGTGAACAACATATGAGAGGAAGACGAGAGGCCCAAGAAAAGGAGGAGAAGGTAGGCATCCTATTCAAATTAGTCATTGTGGAACCCATAAACCCATGTGTGACTAATACACCAAAGAGAACACCATCATTTAGGAAACCGAGGTTCGGAGGAAGTCCAACGGGAGGAAGTGCATATACACAAGGAGAAACAACTGGAGGAGCCAGTTTAGGAAGCACTAATCAAGTATCTACACCGTGCGGAGGAGGTAGTAGTTCAGTGTTCAGAATGGTAGGACACGATCCCACCATCAGATTTTCATAATTTTGAGGAGAAGCAGTAGAAGACCCTAAGAATATTTTTTCCATTTTTGAAAAGATCTGGGAAGCAAATAAGATCACTAATGAAGGTACCAAACTCGCGCAACTAGCGATTATGCTAAGAAACTGTGCACTAGACTGGTACATAAGTCTAGACATAAACAGTGCCCTTGGGATGACAAGGACACTGGAAAACATTAAGAAATTAATAATTAATGAGTTCCAGAAGTTGAGCTCAGAGGATTAGCACATGAACGAGATGATCGATATAAGACAGAAACTAGGAGAGTTTGTATGGGATATTGACCAGAGATTCAAGTGACTAAAGGGAAAAATAAAATACTTATGACTGAGATGTAGCATCAACACTTGTTTTTCAACTCATTACTACCACACTTAAAATATCCTTTAAGACAACAGAATTTCCAGACACAAGAAAAGGATTTGCAGGCATCCTTGCAACTAGAAGAGAACCAGTACCAGTAGATGGACCCAGCTATTGAAGAACTAAAGGAGGATTTGAATAATTTAACATTTCAGCTAAACTAGAATAAGAACAAGGAAAAACAAGAAGTTGTTTGGTGTACCACATGCAGGATGGAAGGAAACCACAAGAACGAATTCCCAACATTCGCGCAGTACATGGCAATAGGTATGCCAAATATGTTACCATAGGGAGCATTATGGTGTGAAATATGCAAGAAACCAGGTCATGACCCTTATCACTGCATGATGATGAAAAAATACCAAACAGTCCCAAAAGGTTCATATTGCACCTTTTGCAACTCAGTGGGCCATGAAGACAAAGATTGCAGAACTATGGAGTTGATGTGAGAGAGAACATCAAATGCATACAGGGTATAGATCAAAATGATGACTAGGAAAGTAGCACCACAGTTCAATTAGGCCCCATCTCCATACAACATTGTGCAACAATAGTATAATACTACATAGAAACCCTACAATAACGTGTAGTCGCAGTACAACCTGGCACAACCCCAATACAATACCATGCAGTATAATCAAGAACCACAGTATAACGCATTGAGAGGGGATCGAGCGGGATATAGAGGCAGAGGACGAGCCAGAGGAGGTTTTGGATGGGGTAGAGGACCAGTCACATGTCACAATTGTCAGCAACTGAGACATTGTGCATGGGAATGTCCACTTCCACCAGCCACTTGTATGTATTGTCGCACATTGGACCATGATACAGAGGAATGTCTAACACTACTAATAAAGATTCAAGAAAAGAGGAACTAGAACAATCAGAATGTTTAGTGGATCTCAGCCAAAGCAAGGGATGATGGATGAAACATCAACATAGTCACTCGTGGAGGAACAAAAACAGGCACTAACACAGTTCAACAGGAACCAACACAGAACCAATGGGTAAAGAATAACATTGAACCAAGAAAGTAGTTCAACGCACCAACAGAAAAGGAGACCTTTATGGAAGCTAGATAAGAATTTCAGAAGGAGGACACATCGTCGACTTCAACTGTGCAACAATTCAAGGAAGCCCCAGAATATGAGATGTCACCCTCATTGAATCATACCAATGGAATGAAACCCACGGGACAAGTAAGTACAATCAAAGGCTTTTTGAAATCATGTGTGAAATTATTAAGTGATCCTTCATCTGTGAAAATATTGCAAAACATACTAGATAAATATAGCAGCAAGACAAAATTAAATCTAGAACCCAAAACCATTAACCACCTACACACAAGAATAAGAAGAAGCAAGGAATTTAGACTAAATGCTAACATTGGGGATTTCAATATGGGAGACATTATACTAGACCTAAGATTTGAAGTGAATGTGCTACCAAAGAATACATGGAAATGTATGGGAGAGCCAACACTAGGATACTCAAATGTCTAATTGAAACTAGCAAATCAGCATAGATTCCTACCAATAGGTAGATTGAAAGGAGTGATAGTAGATCTAGATGGAGTGCACACTAAAGCATATTTTGAAGTCATTGAAATAGTATATGACACAACACCTTACCCGACATTGCTTGGTCTGGATTGGGCGTTTGAAAAACAAGCCATAATAGATTTGAAAACCAGGAAAATGATATTTGAAACCAAAGAATACAAGGTCATAGCACCACTATATCCATCAAAAGGGGAGAGGTTTGTAGAACCCACTTTCCTGGACTTAGAGGAGATCGGTCAGTTGTACAGAACAACTGCGTGCGATGAGGATTACATAAACCCAACTACAAACGGGGTACTCAGTTGGCATAGCATTACTTCATTCACAACAGACTCAGACATCAAGTTATAAAATTGGCAGCAGAGACTACACAAAGTATCCATGCGAAGATGTGCAAGAAAAGACCATGCAGTAAGATGGGTAGGCATAGAAATCAGAGAACCACCTATTTTCCACGGACTAAATAATTTGGAAACATTCTTGACACAATATGAATATGAAGTATTATAAAACCAATGACTGTTAGCACTTGACTTAACACTCAAGGCCACACCCGCAAGATGGTGGGGCACACATAAAGAGACCATCACAAGCTGGTATAAATGTAATCGAATACTGCACATAAGTTTCGATGCAGAACATGAATACAACAAACAACAGAAATACGAAGGACAAGAGGCACTAGCAGAACACTTAGGGAAGTGCAAAACACTGTGGAAAATGACACCACCGGAGGAATTCCCTCATCACTTCATACATACTCTAGAGGGAATACCAACAAACTAGTATACAAACCAGGAATTGCACAAAGAAACTACAACATGGAGGACATTGCAACAAAACTTCACAATCACTTTCTCATTTGAGCATGAGAACCCCAACATATACGCTACCCTCAAATGAATCAAACGAGTAATATTCATCAAAGAATCGGAAATACAATTTATCACAGAATATAAACAACAAAATAAACAAACAGTCAAGGAACTACTTTCATGTTACCATGTACAGGAGGAATCAGCAGACGAAGATGATCCACGTGATATTTAGATCGAAGAAGTAGAAGGTGAAAGAGATGTGGAAGGACCACCCATAGAATCATAAGTCATTTTTGCGCCAATCAAGGTAAAGAAAGTCAACATCGGGATAGTTGAGCATCCCAAAATAGCCATCATTGGAGATTACTAGGATGAGAAAACAATAGAAAGCATCACAAAATTGTTGTGCGAATATAGCGACCTTTTTCCCACAACATTTACAGAGATGAAGGGTATATCCGGAGAATTAGAAGAAATGAAGATACCACTCAAATCCGACGCGAGACCTAATAAACGACGACCCTACAGACTAAATCCCATATATAAATAGAAAGTTAAAGATGATATTGATAGGATTCTTGAAGCCAGCATCATCAAACCAGTTGAGGAATCAGAATGGATAAGCCTGATGCTAGTACAGGACAAGAAACAAGGAAGAGGGATCGGGATATGGATCGACTTGAGGAATTTGAATGATGCATGCCTACATGACCCATTCCATACACTGTTCACGGATAAAGTGTTAGAGAATGTGGGGGGACATGAAGCTTACTCATTCACTGATGGATTCTCAGGCTACCATCATATTAAGATAGCACGGGAGGACAGACACAATACCACGTTTGCGATGGAATGGGGATCTTATTAGTATACAGTCATGTCGTTTGGATTGAATAATGCATCCACAATAGTCTCTAAAGTGGTCATCGTAACATTTAAGGAATTCATCCATCAGTTTCTCGAATTATACTTGGATGACTGGACAGTTTATAGTATGTTGAAAAACCATGTGGAAGTTTTGCGACTGATGTTAGAGAGATGTAGACAATGCCAGATATCAATGAACATTGAGAAATGCATATTTGGAATACCGTTTGGGGTACTATTGGGCCATATAGTATGCAAACAAGGCTTGTTAGTGGATCTGGCCAAGATCATAGTCATTGTTAACTTACCAGCACCAAAAATAGTCTGTCAGCTAAGAGAAACATTAGGGAACATAGGATACTATAGGAAATTCATCAAAGGGTATGCGCAGATCGCAACACCACAGGAACAACAGTTAAGGAAGGATACAAAGTATCAATGGAACGACGAATGTCAACACGGTCTAGATAACCTGAAAGAAAAGATGGTTAATGCCTTGATATTAGTATTTACAGACTAGGGAAAGACATTCCATGTTCATGTAGATGCATCAGTGATAGCACTGGGAGCTATCTTAGCGCAGCCAAGAGCAGGAGACTCGGATCACCTGATAGTGTTCACAAGTAAAAAGTTATTAGACTCAAAACAAAATTATAACATGACAGAAAGAGAAGGCCTAGCCATAGTCTATGCACTACAGAAGTTACAACATTACCTATTGGGAAAACACTTTAAGATGTTTACAGATCACTCAACCCTGAAATACCTAGTCAACAAGCCAGTGTTGGGGAGGAGAATCTTTCAATGGTTATTTCTATTTCAAGAATTTGATTTTGAAGTAATAGCAAAACTAGGAAAATTGAATGCAAGAACTGACCACCTGTCTGGATGCACAATTATTCTCAATATAGATTGTTGATGACTACTTCGCAGAGATCATCAAGTACTTGAGCACATATATTGCACCGCAATAATATACCACCACACAGAAGAAGAATCTGGTATTCCGCACGATCGACTATCAATTGATTGTAGGACATCTATACAAAATGGGCGCAGATAACATATTGCAAAGATACGTATTAGAGCATGAAAGACCAAGAATTTTAGAATAAGCCCAGGAGGGAATTATGCAGGAAAATCTACCGCACAGAAGGTACTACGCGTAGGACTATGGTGGCCAATGATTCATAGAGACTTGAAAGAATACTGTCAGAGATGCGATGTATGTCAAAGGGTAAGAAAACCCAACAGAAGGGACGAGATGCCACCATGACCACAGATAACATTACAGGCATTTGAAAAATGGGAAATAGACTTTGTGGGACCAATTAACCCACCAGCCAAAAGAACAAGGGCAATATACATTATCATCGTGACAGAATACCTAACAAGATGGGTGGAAGTTGCACCAGTAAAAGATTGCATCTTAGAGACAACTTCACAATTCTTGTTTGAACAAGTAATCACTAGATTTGGGTGCCCAAGATTTTTTATGAGTGACCAAGGAAAACACTTCATAAATAGCACCATCTGTGTGATGACTAAAGAGTTTGGAGTTCATCACCAAAAGAGCACATCGTATCATCCACAGGCAAATGCCACAATAGAAGCCTTCAATAAAATTTTGGAGAATGCACTGACAAAGATCTGTAATGTCAACAGAGATGACTGGGACCTCAAAGTAACAACAGTATTATGGGCATATAGGACCACATCCAAAAATTTGACAGGGCACACACCATTCAAACTATTCTATGGCCAAGAAGCAGTAGTGCCATTAGAATTTTTAGTACCTAGTTTACGCATAGTAGCTATCACACAAATGACAGAACGAGGCATAGTATAGGAGAGACTGAATCAGTTATTTTCAATGGAGGAAGACTGAATCTTGGAAGGATTCCATCAACAAGTGTAGAAAGCAAGAGACAAATATTGGCACGATCGACACATCAGGAAGAAAACGTTCAAGGAATGAGATCTAGTTTTTCTCTATGATAGTGAATCATTTCAGCACCCAAGGAAGCTTAGAATGCATTGGTTAGGACCATACGAGGTAAAATCTGTCACAGAAGGAGGATTTGTATAGTTACAAGATTTAACAGGAGGATACCTCAGAGGAATGATCAATGATATCCGACTAGAGTTGTATAAGGACAGTCGGCCACCCACCGCACAGTAAAAAAAAAATAAAAATTAAAATAAAAAAAAAAAGAACAAAAAGGAAACAAGACTAAAAAGTGTGAAGCACACCAGAGATAAAAAGGCCATATGACGTTCAAAAAAAAAATTCATCAAAGGTAAGGACAATGGTCATATACAAAGGGAAATAAGCAGGAAAAGGAAAATCAGCAAAAGCAGTATGACAGGACAACATTGGGTGAAATTAAAGCACGACAAGGACCAATGGGACATCACATTAAATAAGCCAACAGGAGACAGAAAAGAAAACGTAATGGAAAGTATGAAACCATTGCAGATGCATTGAACCCATGGTTATGGTGTATTAAATGCATAATGGAGGAAGTTTCCTCGACAAGCTTCATGACAATCCCATACAACACACGAGCATGGGAGACACTAGTCTATTCGCGAAAGGAGCCCGGAGAGAGAGTAATAATAGTCAGAATGAAAAGAGTGAGACCACAGATCTCACAGAAGTTATTCGAACTCTGCAAACGTTTGATAGTCACCACTATGGCACCACAGAAGCTAGCAGAAGTAGGCCAGACAGCCAGACTAACCAGGGTTCAAACTAGGTCACAAGGACAGCTGGAAGAGAATGAACAGTAGCAAACAGAGATCGTCGACATCGACGAGATCCCATCTCCAGAGACGCTACCAGTGAACCCTACACCAATATTGGAAGAGATTCAATAGCCATAATCAGAGGCCATGAAAGTGGATACGCCAGCAACAATGTAGGCACCTCAGAACGAGGAAGTAGAAACCCAATAAGAAGTGCAACCAGAAAGCACTGAAACAGCCCTGGAAGTTAATGGAATGGAACAAACTCTAGAAGCAGCAGTGCAACCATACAAGTCGCAAATGACCATCTCAGGTCAACCAACAAAGGACACCACTGCAAATGCCTTGGCTTGGCCAGAATGGATGATGAGGGAAAAATCAGAAGTTGTTGGAACTTTGAACTAGCCACCACAGCAGGAAGACAAAGTTTAGATACTAAGCTCACCCTGCACGAAACCTGTAGCATAAATTGTTCTACCACGCATACCATCTGGAGTACAGGTAGAACCGAAACTATTGGGTCACGTTGGGAAGATCAAGTATTCTAACCATGACATATCAGACGAAACCAAGTTCTTAGAACTTGTACAGAGGTTCTTTATACAGACCATAGGGGTAACTTGACTTGGAGAAAGGATCAACCAGCCACACCAGTGGGAAGTTGGGCTGGAGAGAATAGGAATATTAGGTTTGTTGAAGCTACCACATTTTGGCAGAGGCCAGTATGTGATAGCATGCATCAAGCAGATGTTAACAGTCACACATGGAGGGGATATATGGCTGGAAAAACCTGTCCCCATAACTATTGAGCTTATTGCGCAAATAACAGGATTACCAATCCGGGGTATGGATCCCACATTAATTTTGGATGATAAATCCAAGGATAAAACATTGGCATAGGAAATGAAGAATAAATATGGCATCACCAAGGGAATGAGAGGCATCATGATCAAATGAATCAACAACGCAACTACACAATTGGGCGTAAAGATATTAGCCTGCAAATTGCTCAGAAAATGTTGCAAAGATGAAGTAACAGTAGGAGTCATTGCAGTTGCATCTCAGTGTGCAGAAGGCACCTCTATGAGCTAGGTGCCATATTTATTGAAATTATTTCAAGAGGACTGTAAGGATGCACAGGACCTAGGCACAGAGTTCCATTACTCATGGTTGATCACCCTAATAGCCTTCATGGGATGGCGAGAACGAGGGTATGTAATTTTTTGTACTAGACCACAGCCCACGGGAGCAAGATACCTATTACTAAGATCTAGGCCACAAGCCAAGCATAAGAGGGAGAATGGAATCATATTCAAAGAATACCTATGGGACATACAAGAAGCTATCAACCGATCATGGAGAATAACACCATAGGCTTTCGCATGATATGCTGACATTGCCAACTTCCGAGGCACATGCCAAACAATGTGGATACAACCAAGGTAGGATCCAGATAAACAGTGGCTATAGATGCGCTACTGCATCACATAGGGTGATATCAACATGGTCATCAGTGAATATCCTGATGAATGAAGGATCCTGGCCATTACCTGGGAAGTACCAGAAAAAATAGCAGAAGGAGAGGCAACGCAGGAGGAAACACATCCTTCATAAATGCCAATGCCCAAGAAACCAAGGATGGGCCAAAGAAAGCCAACTCAGCTAGACGAAGGGTCAAAGTGGACAGGGACCCAGAAGGGGAAGAAACAGACTACACAGTTGACCAATGTACAATAGAAACAAGCTAAGGGAGCACAGGAGACCACCCCAAATCCCATCACACAAGAACCAGGGGGAAATAAGAGACTAGCCGCACAGGTAAGAGGCACACGCAAGAAATAAAAGGCACAACAAGCATTTCCAGACTATACGATCACAGAGGACGACGGGGAAATGATCGCCAAAATGGTCCAGGATTGACTAGCAGAAGATTTTGATCATGCAACACATCACAGGGATAAAATGCAAAAAGAGATGGCATAAATGGGATAGTTCCTCAAGAAATTCAAGGAAGCACAGACAACAAGCAGCAATAGAGGAATAGAGCCATCAACAATACAGACCAAAGAAAGAGTGGAGGTAGAAGAACGATATCTAGTCCACTCAATGCCACACGCAAACGCAATGGCCTACATCAAACCTAGCATGTTAAAAAATGGATGAAATCGTTGGGCAAACAGCCTTGAAGGATTTAGACCACATCCAATTGGTCTTGACATGGATGCCATCAAGGGCACTACACAAATTGCAAATAAGCATCGACCGCGAGGTATAGTCTCGTGCACATAAAAAATTAATCAAGCTACAACAAGGAACAAAGAAGCGAGAGGCACTCGAAAAAGCTTGTGAGCAGGCCAAGTTCGAAACTCATGAGGAAAAAGAATGCAGGAATGAATTGGAATGAAGAGTGGGATAAATTTTTGAGAAACTCCCAAGCACCGCGCAAGGAAATGAACTCCCAGTAGCAGAAAAGATCGACCAGATTGTGCAGGCAATTGATCAGTATTAGAAGGAGATCGAGAATCTCCATGAACAACTCACACCAACCACTCCATCAGCAGTGAAGGAGAAAAGGAAGTAGGAAGCAACAACGCAGCTGCAGGATATAGAACAGTAGGTTAGTACAATAGTTGAATTGTTTGATAAAGAAGTGCAACTTTGGACAAGGTTGGAGGAGTATCCACAGGTCCAACGTTGGGACAAGGAAGAGGAAAGGATCAATGCAATGATCCAAGAACTCAAAAAGAGGCAGAAGACCATACCAATCCTAGAATGATTCAAAGGGATGCAAGAGATGAAGAAGATGCAGGCATAACTTATCACTGTGAAAATGCAGAAACATGAATGTCAAGCTCAAATAGAGCCATTACAGGAACAAGTATCAGAATTACTCGCACAAGCAAAAGGAGATAAAACAAATATAGCATAGACCCAGGCAAAATGTGCAGGATTGTTGAGCAACGAAGTGGCAGTTCAAGTAGTGGACACCATCAAGGAAAAGACTATGCAGAGACTGATAAAAGCAATAGAGCTCAATAAAAAGTTCCAGACGATCACCAAGGAGATCAAGGAAGCTCAGAAGGATTAGGTGACTCGAGCTGAGTCACATGTCAGTGTTGGGGGCATATTGGCACCAGGCCAAAGTGGAAAGAAGGATGATCGTGGGAAAGAAAGCATGCACAAGGAAAGAGACAGCTGGAGGAAGAACAACACATGCACATGGGAGGAAGACCTAACATCAATAGGGTTAGGGTTTTGGTAATATATTTTAAATGGATGAAGAGACCGATATATATAAATATAGATATGAAGGTATCATATAGAGGTTGGTTCTCTTTTTGTATTAGTTCGGCTTTCGTAATATTTCATCATAGTATGTACAAGTTGATGTGTTATGTAATATTGTTATGAACCATTTTTGTAAGTTGTTGAGCTAAGAATAGAGGAGAGAAGTAAGATCTAAGGATTAGATCGTAGTCTATGGATCCCAGTGCGATCGAGTCCGCCTCATACAGATATTACCCATCTGAGGAGAATTGTAAGCGTGTGGCACTAGAGATGCAGAACTACCATAATAAAAGAGCCTAGAGCCAAATATTTGTGGACATAGACCAGGAGGGGGTGAACCATGGTAATATCTGCGTAATAGGATGAATTCATGTATATCTTTGTTTTCTTTCAACAGTTACTTGTTATGCTTAATGAATGAGTTAATATATTGTTATGGAATATGATTGTGTTGTTCGGGAAATAAACTGTGAAAGATAAATGTGCACCTGTGAGTAATAGTAGATTTCAATCATAATTCATAGTAAGTGGCTCTGAATAATAAACCCCTATCTCATACTCAATCCTAGGCTATAAACACCTGAGTCTTATAGCCACCCATTTAAATCTATCTCGGGTGAGACTGAGCAATGCACTCTATGTACATTGTTGCCTTCTGGTTTACCAGGAGGGCCAATAGCTTTAGAGGCTTTGTTGGAAACCTGAAAGACATGAACCCTAGGTCAATAACTAATATCGTAAAGGAAAGTATTAACCAACAGTGGATGTGTCCCGACTTTCGTGCCCTCAACAAACTCGCCATTAAAGACAAATTTTGCATTCTTGTCATTGATGACCTCTTGGATGAATTGAGTGGTGCCCAATTATTTAGTAAAATTGATCTTCGTTCGGGCTACCACCAAACCTGTATGAAAGAGGCATACATTCCTAAGACTTCCTTTAGAACTCATGAGGCCCATTATGATTTTTTGGTCATGCCCTTTGGCTTATGTAATGCTCCCTCCACTTTCCAAAGCCTCATGAATCATGTCTTCCATCCTTTTCCCCATCATTTTGTCTTAGTTTTCTTTGATGATATCCTCATCTATAGTAAAACCTGGAAACCCATCTTGCTCATTTCGATCAAGTTCTCCATCTACTCTCTCAGCACCAAATTTTCCTCAAACAATCTAAATGTTGTTTTGGCACCTCAAAAGTCGAGTACTTGGGTCATCTTGTTGGAAATATCAACGTCAGGGTGGATCCTAAAAATATTGAAGCTATGCAATATTTTCCTCACCTAAAGAATCTCAAAATATTGTGTGGATTTATGGGTTTAACAGGTTATTATCACAAGTTTGTTAATAATGATGGAAATATTGTGGCACCTCTCACTGCACTCCTTAAAAATAATTCTTTCAATTGAAATCTAGTAGTTGCTCATGATTTTCAAACCTTAAAGATGGCCATGTGCACCACTCCATTCCTAGCCCTTACTGATTTCACAAAGACTTTTGTCTTGGAATGTGATGCTTCCAAGAAAGGAATTTCCATTGTCCTTATGCAAAAGGGTTAGCCTTTGGCTTTACCAACAAACAACTGTCCATGCGAAATTTGGGCAAATCAATCTATGAAAAGGAAACGTTGGATATTTTGCATGTCGTGGATCTTTGGCACCCTTATCTATTGGGGAAATGCTTCCAAATTAAGACAGATCATCAAAGCCTCAAGTATTTTATGGAACAACACCTTTCCTCCCCAGAGAAACAAAAATGGGTGACTAAGCTATTTGGATATGATTATGAGATAATTTACAAGAAATGAAAAGACAATGTGGCTGTTGATGCACTTTCCATAAAATATGAAGATGAAGGGTCCCTTTTTTCTCTCTCCTTCATTGTACCATATTGGAGAGAGAAAAAAGGGACCCTAGGGAGACTGGAGACTTGTATTTCAATTGTTGTATAAGAATGGCTACATGATCCCAAAATTTTGCATCTTATACAGCAATTGAAATACAAGTCTCCAGTCTCCCTAGGGTACTCTTGGATCAATGATGAGCTTTGATACAAAGGTCGTTTGTATTTAAGTAAACATTCAAAACTTAAATCCATGGTACTTTCTAAGCTTCATGCTACACCCACAGCTGAGCACTCTGGGTTTACCAAAACCTATGACCGGATCAAACACTATTTTTGGGGGGATGGTATGAAACATGACATTCGTAATTTTTTGGTTGAATGTGATGTGTGTCAATGCAACAAGGGAGAAACAGTCAAATATCCTGGCACACTACAACCACTTCCCATTCCACTTGCTATTTGGCGGGATATCTCTATGGATTTTATTGTAGGCTTACCTAAATGGGGCAATAAATCAGTCATCATGGTGGCAGTTGATTGTATTTCCAAGTATGCTCATTTATGTGCTCTTCAAAACCCATTTACAGCATCCAATGTGGCTCAACTTTTCATGGATAAGGTCTTCAATCTTCATGGAGTACTGCATTCTATTCTTTATGATCGCGACCCAACTTTCACCAAAATTTTTTGGCAAGAACTGTTCAAGATGCAAGTCACCCAATTGCATCTCAACAAAACTTATCATCCCCAAAATGATGGTCAAACTGAAATTGTCAACAAGTGTTTGTAAACATATTTGAGGTGTTTTGCATTGAAAAGGAAAAATAAGTGGGCTCAATGGTTACCACTAGTTGAATGGTGGTACAACACTTCGTACAATACAGCTACCCGCATGACTACTTTTTAAGAGATATATGGACAAAATCCACCTTCAGTTCTCTCATATTTTCCAGGTGTCTCGAAGGTCTAGGTGGTTGACCAAATGCTTACAGTTCGAGAGTCTATTCTTTGTACCCTCATAGAGAATTTGGTCATGGCCTAGAATCTCATGAAGCAAAAAGAAGATAAAGGTCACTCTGAATGTCAATTTGCATAAGGGGGTCAATATTTTCTTCAACTACAACCTTACGAGAAAAATTCCCTCAAGGCTGACCATTGTCAGAAACTTGCACCCAAATTTTATGGTCCTTATACAATTCTCAAGTGTGTGGGACAAGTGGCCTAGAAATATCTTCCTCTAGATGGTTCTTTTGATAGACATATTTAGTATAAATAGGAGTCAAGGGTATGAGAACGTTTTTCTTGGATATTATTTTAATAGAGCTCTACTCTACCAGAGTTTTCCCCCTCGAAGAGGCAAGTGAACATTTCTCTCAGTAATCAAAGTGCTCTTTCTAGTGTTATTTTGGTATCATTTTGGTATTATTCTGGTGTTGTTCTGGTTATATTGTTGTTCATGTGCCATTTCTAGCTATTTATTTTAGTTATGCATACTTTTGTATATCTAGAATATTAAAAAAGAACATTAGTAGCATACATATAGGGATGCATACCCATAGGGGGAGATATTATTTTACCCATGATTGATTACATTAGGTACAATGATAGGACGAGACATATCGAATGGGTGATTTAACCTTTGGTCAAAGATGAAGAGAAATAACAGAGGCATGAAGATAGGGCGAGTGGTCCTAAGAGGAGATACCCTTTTCCATTTATGTCAAACGGGGAGAGATAGAAACATTGATGAGGAGAATGAGCATGAGTATTTCCATGTCTAAGTGTCGCCATCAATGTTGGTGTTGACATCAATGCCAAAAGGGGATATTTTTGGATAGTTGGCTTGGAAAATTGGTTTTCATTGATTTCAACCCTTGGAGAGTGATCTTGGAGATTTATGTCAACCCATGGAGAGGTCCATAGATGTTATTTGGGTACATTTTATGTAGTCTACATGTAGCACTGACAATGTGGTTTTGGTACCCAAAGTGAGGAATGTGGACATGACATATAGATTAAATGAAATAGTGAACCTAATATATGGTTAGTATTCATCATGCCATTTATGGTGATATGTGGAATGCCACATGGTTCCTCGTGGTTAGGGAGATATGGCCTTGTAAAGCTAGAAGCCCGAAAGCGTGGTCAAGAATCCCCTAGTTGGTTATAAGTATTTAATGAAAGGGTAAATTGGTTGTAACAAGAAAGTTCAAGAATACCTAAAATTAAGGAAGTAGGTCCTAAAAATAAATAAAGTGGTCCCAAAGTTAAGGAAATAGGTTACTTAGAAAAAAGTATAAATACACCTCAAGAAGTATCTCATAAGTAAATTACAAATACACACAAGTTCATTGAATATCTATATAATGGATCAAGTGATTTTTATATGAGGTAGCCAAGGATATCTAAGGCATTTTTCAAAGGGAATATGAAGTAAAGAAGGGTGAAATTGTAAGGGAGGATCAAATCTTGTGAGGATGTGTTCTAAGGTATGTTATTTACATGTCATGTTACCATTTTCTATATAACGTTTTTTATAGAACGATTCAGATAGTGAAATATAGAGTATATGGATACGCCATATAAAGGTACTTGTGGTATAAATTTCCACTTTTGGGTCATTGTATTTATGGATATACACTATGTGGAAGATAGGGTTTGTAGCTAGTCCTGGAACTAGTCTCAAACAAGTGTTTCGGGAAAACACGTCATAACTTATTCATAGAAGATACAAATTTAGTGAGACCAAATGCATTGGATAGAGTACAATATGTATTATGATGTGTGAAATTTTCAGATCCAGATATTAAATATTCTGCATGGGGAATTCTCTACAAGTTCTCGCTCTAGAATAATCCAGAATTCAGAAAGGTTTACCATTTTTGCTATAACTCATTTTTTGGGATGTTACAAGCAGTGAAAATTGGAGGAATTGAATAGAAGATATTGAATAATATTGGGTATAATTTGTATACATTTATTCATTACAGGTATGGATTTATTCTTATTTAAAGTTAGGTTTTGTGACTAATCCAAAACTAGTCCTGCGAGACTAAGGTAATGTTTGATGAAGATGTTATTCTCTTGTTGTTGAAGTTGAGGAAGTTTTGTAGGTCTATGATCACATACCCTGGGTCTATTACAGAGTTACAATTATGTTTATATGCATGTTTTGAGGGTTACATTTTGATGATGTTATGGTGTATGGCATTATTTATAGATATCATGAGTGATATGGTATATGGTTGAGGAACATGGTTTGAGGATCATGTTGGATATTGGGCACATTGTTTGAGATACATTTTTGGTATATGTATGAGGCACTTGTTGGTAATATATATACATGCTTGGTTCACATTTGGCACATGTTCTTAGAATATGGTTGATGCACATTTCATGGTACATGGTATGTGGTGATGTTGGTACATGCTCATAGAGGCATGTGTTGGTGATGTTGACCATATGGTTTGATATATGCTCTAGGTGATCTTGGAATGAGTTTCATATGGATGAGAGTGGATCTAGTTTCATGGATGAGAGAGTAATTGGTTGGACAGGTTGATGAGATAGTTCTTTGTTGGACAGGTTGTTATGACAGTGATCAGTTGACAGTGATAGGTTGGATTCAATGATATGTTGACAAATTACAGGTTGATGTGACAGTGACAGTGACAGAGTTTGTGGTAGTGACAATGGAAGAGTCTGTGACAGTTGGTCTACATTTATATTTCAGGGCAGCAGGATAGGGTAAGAAAAGGGGGTTGTATCCTCCTTCCAATTGGATTTGGAGAATCGGAGAGTTGGATACATGGATGATTTTAGGGGCTAAATTTCGCTCATGGGCTAATTTTCCATGGTTTTTCCAAAAACGAGATTCACTATTTTAAAAATGATTCGCCCAAATTCTATAGGATAAAATGA
>JZKD02S1672920.1:227025-237649 GCA_000966675.3 Picea glauca
AATGCAGCCTACAATGTGTGTTGCCAAAGAATGAGTCCTTAGCAATCTCAGCAGCATAACAATACAAATAATTCCTTGAGAAAATGGTGGTCATTCATGGCTTTTTATAGCCAAGTATTGGGTTATTATGTGGCCTCTTTTGAATGTGAAAAGGGGCTCTTTAGGGCACATTTAGGTCTTTGACCAGCCCACCATGAGGATTGAGCTCGGATTTGGTGTCAAATCGACTTGGGAGCTGATCCATTAGTAGTTGGGAGGCCGACCAATTTCAATAAATGCGTCGTTTAGCAGGCGCGCGGGTTTTTAGCCCAACAGCCATGCCTTTTGCACATATGCACGCTTTGTTAGATTCGATTGCGTGCATACGCGCGCGCACTCAGATGATGTAAAGCGCCCTTCAATTTTTTTGCTATTTTGTATAGTTTTGACCTCTTTTTGCAATGTTGTGGCATTAATCTTGTGCTATGAATGACTCCAGTCCTATTTTGATGATGTGGAGTTCTTGTTTCCACATGCGGATGAAATTTCAATGATAACAGGGATGTCTGAGCCTGGAAGGGTGAGTGCAACAAGGAGGAGGAAACTCAAGGATTCGTATGGCATGGTAGCGGCCATAAGTAGGGTGTGTCAAATGGAAAAGTGAGACAAACTATTTCCGGAAGAAACTCTATGGAATAGAGAAATTAACTTCCAGCTACAGTTCGAGTACCAAAATTGGTGCTAGAAAGTAGAGCACCATATGGATAACAAGCTTCCAATAGCTAAATCTTTGAGATTTTTGAATAGTTTTGGAAAATATTGATGGTAATATGTAAACAAGTTGCACTGAGGACATTGCAAAAATAAGGGGAGGGGATTGTAATATCACAAGATCAAGCCCTTTTTGTAATTGTAAATGTAAATATGTTTTGTAGGATGGTGAGATAGGTGATAATAAGCTAGGAGGCTTATGTGATGATAGGTCAGAGATCCTAGATGCCAAAGGCCATTGAGCCTATTTTTGTATATGTAAATACTCATATCATTAATATAAAATACATCGTTGCATGTAGACCGACCATGATAAAAGAGAATGGGGGACTAAGATCCACTAGATAGGGAAAAGGGATGGGAATAAGAGGCTAGGAAAAGGGCTAAGCTTGAGGGCTTATCTCTATGGCAATAATATTATATTATTATTTCCTAAGAACTAAGGTTGGACATAACCTATGTTATCCTAATTTTCTGTGGAAATGGAATGAATGTTAAGAGGAGATCACGCTGCTTCATGACGACAAGTGTCTGACTTGGGACATGTAGTTATATGGGGAAAAATCGTCATTCTGGGGTTCTATACCATTATTTCCATTCTCCCCTTATACTCACACACATAGCCATGAACTCCATGATCAACCTTTGAGCATGCACACAAATCTGAACCCTGTACACATTTATGGAGATGTATCCTATATTTTCCTGTCATGAGAAAAAACATGTATTCCTCCTGGGTAGCAAAACATACCCATATCTACCTGATCCTATGTTAACCTTGTATGTTATGAGAAATTCCTATTCCAAACTCGAAGGCAGTTGTTGCTTCCATCACCTATTCATTAGGTTGAAGTTGTTGTTTTTTTCACTTGAGCCTGTTGTTGGTTATCTAGGAGCGGGAGTGAAGAGGCGGGTTTTTAGACCCATGGAATGAAGAGGCGGGTTGTCAGTCCTATGAGAAACTCTCTCAAAGTGAGAGAGTTTGTTGGGGAATTTATTTATCCTGGAGGGAGCCCAATAGGAGCGATAGTGCTACGAGGATTCATGTTTGACCTGTTACTGAATCCCTGGAAGGGAAGTGGAGCAACCAATGGACTGTTGAATAATGAAGGTGTACACTTTTAGGGGTGGGACATGAATGTGGAGAATGAGAGCATGCGAGATGTGTGCGTAGGTTGGCTTTTGGGAGGGAATCCTTCCTAATTGATTGTGTAGCATTCCATTGTCTTAGCCTAGCCTAGGAATCCCTTTACCTGGGTGGAATTTACTTCCAACTCAGGGGTGACCCACTGCTAAGAGTGATGAGAAGCGTGGTCTATGGCTCTGAGGTTCGTGGAAGGTCTGCACGTAGTTGGTGGTCATATATACAAATATAAGTACCATTTGTGTGTTCATTTGCATGTTGTGTATTTGGACATGTCTTCTATTTATGAGTAATTGTCTTTATATGTTGTATGTGTATGCTTACTGTTATTTCCACATTAATATGTGTATTAGTAGAATATGTTGTCTGTTTTATGTTATATATATATATATATATATATATATATATATATATATATATATATGGTATTGTTGTTTTTATGGAGTTGGCATGACTGACATGTAAGGCCAGGTATGTTAAAGATCATAGCTTGAACATAGCATATTTTTAGTAGCATGCCCCGACTTGGGTGGCCGGGGGACGTTACATGAGATGTCCAGAAATTCCATTTCAGTTTGAATGTACCTATGTAGAGCCCCAAATTATTTTAGAACCAGATGGTGCTTAGAGTCTTTGATACCCATCTTGGTGTGAAAGGTATGGAAAGTATTTGTGAATTTCGACACTATTTGACCCCTTTCTTGATGCAGTGTGGTCCATCTCATGTATTGGTCATCATAGTTTCCAATAGGGTAATATTGTTCCCTGAGGGCATAAAAAAAATCCTCCCAAGTGGGTACAAGTACCCAAAAATGGAAAAATCATCTTTGACATGTTGCTTACAATAAGTCTCCCTCCAATCTTTGACATGGGAAAAGGCCTTAAGGAGCATGAAGGTAATTTTTTCACTGTTGGAAAATTTTTGGACAGATAAATAACCCTTTAGCAGACTTTACCATTTTTCCAAAGTGTCATCATCTATATCGAATTCAAATAAATGATTATCAAAGTTAACTTGTACCTTAAAGGGCATCACACCTCCAAAGTGACTGTTAGTTGAAGGTGCCTTTGTTGTTGTCAGCAACTGTCGAAGGATCTAGGTGAAATTATCCATCATCTCGTTCCTTTATCGTGTGAGGGATTCCTCGAGCAACACTTCGATAGGATATGTTTCTCCTTTGTCCCTCTTTTATTCCTCCATTGGAGGTTTCTTGGGAAAGTGAGAGCAGTTTTCCTCAACAGAAAAAATCTTGAGACCAAACTCTCTATACCTTGACCTCATCGGAGACATGCACTAAGAATTACAAGGAGCAAACTACTCTGATGCCAATGATCTAAATTAATTTTAGAATGACATGAAGGAAGAAATATAATAGAGATATAAAAATGAGATACATAGAGATATTGCAAGGAAAAAAGTAATACAGTAAAAATTAGATTCTATTAATGACTGTTTGGAATACAAAATACTATAAAATGCAAAGAACACAAGCTAGCTAGAATGGTGGTAGCTTATCTCTGAAGAAATATGTGTCGGCTACACTCATTTGCAAGAATATGATTACAATGAGGCTCCAAATTCCTTTTTAACATAAATAATAAATTCAAAAACCCTAAACATCCAAAACCCTAACCCCAGAAGATGAACCGCCAAAATGTTTGTGGGCCCCGATGGGGGTAGTTGATATGTCAACTTCCCAAGGGAACAAATGTTTCATATGATCTCCATTTTGGGTGCTTGGTACCCTATCATAAAGGTCTATCCGAGGATTACATATTCCGAATGACCCAATAATCCCAATATGCATTCATTGGGCATTTCCAAGTCAAAAAATGTCATTTAGGGCCTCAAAATGACCCCGAAAGTTTGGGACCTGAAAAACTGTAGAAAATATGCCAATGTGGAAACTATAATTTGTGCCAGTGGAATAGGTGGGAGACCACCAATGCCCACCTGGATCAACATTAGTGATATTTTCTTTGTTAATTGTGACCGTATTGTTGACAATAGAGAGTATTCATTAACTCTAATAATTCATCAATTCAATCCATTTAAAGACTAACTTAGACCTCAAAGGGTTTCTTGAAAATACAACCTATAACAATCAGAATCAACAAATGGAGGGTGCTGAATTCTATTGAAAAATGCACACATTTACAATGTAATTCAACTTAATTAAAAAAAGGTACAAGTAGACTTACAAAAATGACTATTTGCAAGTTAAAATTATTCTTGATTTAAGAGTTGAATTGATCTCCACGATTAAATGTGTCATTGATGCTTACAAGATGAAATATAGCATCCTTCGAAACCTTCAATTTTCATGCACTAAAGTAAAGTTCTTTTACTTGCAACGAATACAACCAATCTCTCTAGAGCAGTTCCATTAATCATGAGATCCAAAATTCATTATCTAGCTGTCAAATTACTCATTGATTCAAAAATATCCAATGCACCTCTCCACAAGAATAATTAGGTTTTATTAGAAGAATGGAAGACAACCAAGAAAAAACAAACAATGAGCATACATCAACCATGGAAACATGAAGATTCCTACTATTGAATGAAAAAGGTTTGTGTTATCATGCTCTCACATTCACAATGATACCAATGATTTGAGTTGTACACTTGGAAAAATATAAAATGAAAAGGGAGATAAGGAAACTCCTGAAATATGTCATGAACAAAATAATCCTCGGTTCAAGTGGATTTGAGGGACACAAAGAAGAAATCTAGATGATGAATCAATACTAAACCCATCAAAATTGTTGGTGCAACAATTGGCCTTTGACATTGAGAAATCCTTACTTGGTCACAACATACCCACTGTTGGTGCAACAATTGGCCTTTGACATTGAGAAATCCTTACTTGGTCACAACATACCCACTGTGGTTTCTGGATACCTCGATTCTTCATATCTGTGAGCCAATTTTATTAAAAAAATTCAAACCATGAAAAGTCCTCGACGACAATTATCTACCCAGAAAAAAATTAAAACCATAAAAAATTCACGGCCATAATTATTTGCCACAAAATCAAAATATTAAGATAGCTTAATCAAACCGATCCTATGAGTGAAAATATAGACCATCAAATATTTTGAAAGATGGAGTTGAAACATGATGGTGTAATGTCAATACCACTTTCGGTTTTTTCCCATAATCTACCACCAGATTATGCCTGCTAATGAAGCCAAAATCCTACCACTCGTCTAAGGATATATTCCACCTTCAATTGAGCGATCCACATATATGAGAATGACATACATTCTTGGAACCACTTGTTTTTTTTTTTTAAGGAATCCAACCTATAGATGGAACATCTCATAGATAGAAAAATGAATTGTAACTACAGGAGAATGAAACACTGGAAAATGATAGAGGATGGTAGACTAATGCGTATGGGCATATGGAATCAAGAAGAAAGATGTTTCTACACACGTGAATTAAAATTCCCAAGGGAATAAACAAGACAAAGACATTTTGGATAGGATAGAGAATCATGGATTTAAATAGTTAAATAGGCTTTAAAAAAATCTCTCCTCTTTTTCCATGATGTTAAACCATGACATTATGGATAACTACCATAGCTTAATCCAGACCCTAAGAATTATAGGTTCTTTGATACTACTATATGGAGATCAACTTGATCTATTTTTTATTAATATGATACACATATAAATACATGATTTATGACCTTTAGATTCATCTTCCAATAAGTCTTTTGAACTTCCAATAAAAATTCCTATTTACTTGTGACTTTTCGTATTACTTATCAAGTAAATAATTCAAAATATCAAAACCCTAACATATTAGGTTTTCAATAGGTTTATTCTTGTTCATTTATACCATAGATTCACCCATATTTTCATCTTGGTTCTCTCAAGTAGCCTATGGATTTCCAATTGACTCCATAGTTGGCTCGAATTGCAATATTATTCACCCAATGAGAGTTAACAAATTAATACAAAATGAAAGCCTCTATAAAATAATTTATCGAGACAATATTAAACTATTTCTAATTCTGATTCTATATAGATATGTGATTTCTTTAGAAGATTACTCACTATAATTGGTTTCATAAGGAATTACATAAGAGATTAAACCATGGAATTCTTCTTCCATATATTTATAATTGTACGGATTTAAGTGTCCACAGCTCGAGACAATAAAATTAAAATCAATTAACACAGAAATGCATCTACAATCATTATTGTTTTAAGTGAATATATCAATGATTTCTGGTCGTGCATATTTTAAATGGTTAACCCCTACTTCTAAATATATCAACAATAAGAGAATGACAATGCATAAATTTCCCAAATGAATAATAAAATTCACACTTGTTTATTAACTACCATAGATATAAATACAAACCAAATTTGGCAATGCAGACTACAAAGTTTAACCCTCACTATTGTCTATAACCAATAAAAAAAAATGAACAATGCATGGTTAATATACAATCTATTACAATTGTAGGAAATTTTTTAACTTGGCCATAATTACAAATTGAGTGGACACTTTAATTGAGCTGATAACTGATAAATCGAGTTGACCCTAAACAAAATTAAATTCATACTATGTTTATATTTCATTTCTTAGATCTAATAACTTAAAAAATTTACCACAACATTTAATAACATTTCATAATTACATAAAATGAACAACAATAAATATACAAAATAATATTACAAGGATTATCATCATCAACCACAAAATAATATTACAAGGATTATCATCATCATCAACCATTGAATTTGATTATTGAACTTGAAATGTGAGCCAAGTCCTTGTGTCAATTTTTTTATGGTTAAATGATCCATTGATTGACCTTCCTACCAACTCCACTGGTCACTTTCCTTCCCCAAGGATCCTTGAGCCACAATGAGGTTGTATGGAAACGTACCTCATTAGCAATATGGTTGAAGAATGAAGCCATCAAGTTTGAGAAAAATGATCACTTCTCAACAATATTCAATAGACCAAACTTTCAAAAAATACCAATGAAAAGTTTTGTTAGGATTAAAATATCGATCCAACATTAGGGTGTAAAAAGTACTTTCCTCATAGACCAATTTCTCTTTTTGGTTTTGAACCCATGGAAAAATGTATTACAAAATTACTATTTACTTGACATTCACCCAACCATGTATCACTCATATGACAAGTGCACATATAATTAATTATTTAAAATAATAAAATAATGAATTAGCCTCACCCAACTCCCACATTTCCTATTTTCACTCATAGGTGTTCCCTTGATATTCTCACCACTTCCTATATTAGTGGTTTCACATGGAGTTACTAGTTTTATTTATTTATTAGTGAACTATAATTTCTCCCAACCCTCTTTTATTTTCCCACATTTGAATTTGAATTTGAATTCATGTTCCTATTACCTCTCCTTGACTTAAGGGTGCACTAGTAATTAGTTTTTGTTAATAAATAATTAACTTATTTTCATTTCATACATGTTCTCCTAACATGTAATAATTTTCTTATTAAATTCAATTTAACTAGATATTCTCTCATATTATGATAAATTAATTAATTTATATGATTATTTATACTACATTCATTTAATTTATCTTTATTTTCTAAGTAAAATGCATAACTATATGATTATTTTCTCATTAAATAAATATGTATGTCAAAGTAATTATCTTTGGTACTTTTCAATTTAATCTTATTTTCATTATACAATTGAGAATTCATAAACGGTCCTAAAGGTGCCATGTATCCCATGCCCTTCAAGAATTACCTTTTTGTATTTCTAAAGGTGTCATGATTCGCATGTCCTTTAAGTATCCAACTTTTCTTGGTGAGGAAATGGAGTAATAGTGGAGACCCTATTAACTCATCTTTATTTCTCTTTGTTGAGAGACTAATGTTCAATGAGGAATAATGTTATCACTTTATTTCATGACCCTTAGTTAATCCTCATGAGTGACTTGATCTGCATCCTACCCTCATGGAAATTCACAACCTCGAAGTAAAATCATCCCTATATTTTCAACCTAGGCCATGGAAAATGAGTGATAGTAGGTGGAAAAAAAATATTTCCCCCCATCTCTTGATGATATTGAGTATGCTTCAGTATAAATCCATTACGCATATGTGGATTAACCGACAAACATGTTCCCTATGCTTGCACACACTAAAATCAACACATCAATAATTTTCATAATCCAAATCAAAATATAATATAATCACATAAATTTTATTGTTCTCTAACTCAATCCAGGGTTCAATATAGTATTAACACAATCCTACTTCAATACACTTGTGTGGTTTCCTTTGACAATAGGTAAACTGTCAGTAACATCTACAAGTTAATGTATCAAAAAATTTAATTTAGATTTATCCAAATCATATAAATCAATACCATTAATTGCATAATATCAATGTACATTTAATTCATTTATTTTATCATATAAATTTTTAAATAAACTAATTCAGTAATAATCATTTAAACCCAATCAGATAATTAAAATTCCATGTTCCATCATCACAATATTAGTCAAATAATTGGGCCATTTGTAAACAAATATCCTCAAATAATATTCTCTAGTATGTATTAATAGTCAACTAAAATGGGGCACTACATACACCCCCTCTTTAGGAAATTTCATCCCGAAGTTCTAGAACAAGTATGGAAACTACTCACACATCTCAACTGTGTTTTCCGAAGTGCTAGAGTTGGGACTATAACTATCCCATCAGACCTTTACCTAGTCTACCAAATGGTGCCAACTTTTTTGAGTGTGACAGTCCAAAATGTGGATTGGTTTGGCCATCATTCCCCCCTCATCCAAAATCTACAAATAACTTAGATCAATAACATGATAAGGATCATAAATGTAATGACATGATACCTAAACATGAAAAACATCATCCATATGATCTAATGATGATGAAAATCCAAAATAATAAACAAACGATCATTTTCTTTCAAAAAATTCAAAAGGTCCTACATAGTGTGGTGACAACTTGGCTCATTTACCAAACTTAATCGAGCTCTTTTGTAGTCTCATGCACAAAAATACCTTATCCACAACTTTGTAATTTCTATCAACTCTATATTCATTCACATAACTCTTTTGTCTATCTTGCACTTTTTTTAATATTCCCTTCATCGTCTTCATTTGTTCCTCCATTTCTTGAATTGATTCTGGTCTAGCTAGGAATCTATCCTCTTTCCCATCCCAATTAAGAGGTGTTTTACATGTTCTTCCATACAAGAATTAGAATGATGCCATGTTAATCAAACTTTTGTAACTATTATTATACATGAATTAGATAAGAGGTAAAAACATTTCATGGTGCTTTTGTTAGTCCATCACATACATTCACAACATGTCTTCCAATATTTGATTTATTATTTTGGTTTATTTATTAGTCTTTAGGTGGTATGTTGTATTGAAATTAAGTTTTTTTCTCAATACTTCTTGGAAACGTGTCCAAAATCTTCTTGTAAATATTGATCCTTTGTCAAATATTATCTTCTTCGGAATTCCATGTAATCTTAATATCTCGTTTATGAACACCCTTGCAATATATCATGCTTCATAAATAGTCTTCACTGGGATAAAAAGTGTACTCTTGGTCGGAGTGTATACTACTACAAATATCAAGCCATGTCTCCTTAACATCATTGGTAGTCCAACAATTAAATCCATCAAAATCACCTCCCATTTCAATTCCATTATTGTGTATAGCTTTAACTGTCCCACTGGATGCCAATGTTCAACCTTCACTTGTTGACACTCAATACATCTATCTACAAAATTAACTATATCCTTGTTCATCCATTTCCAAAAGAACAAAGTTTTTAGGTTTGCATTCATCTTTTCTACTCCTAGATGAGCCATATAAAATACTCTATCAACTTCTCTTAATATCAAATTGTGAATTTTATCATTTAGTTGTACATATATCCTTCCATAAATCATAGTAAGCCATCATCATCCAAGGCATATCCTTCGTAATTTGTAATTCCAATTAGTTCATTCTATAACTTTGATTTAACTTTTTTGTATTATTCATCTTCAATTACAACTTCAAGATATTTTCTCTCAAATTCATCTATAATGGTAAAATTGAGAAAAAAACATGGTATGTGTTATAGCCCTAAATTTCTCTACACATGCATACTTGGCCTTTGTCCCTCTTACTTACATATTTTTCCAAGCCATCACTGAGTTGTTCTTCTAAAAAACCCATTTTTTGAATATGTGCGCGCCCTCTTCCACTACATCCTGCGTACATATGCTTGCTACACCACTACAACTTGCATACGTACACATGCTTCACCACTACAGACAGTGTATACTTTCAAAAGTTGAAAAACATAAAAAGTTGCAAGGAATTCGTTGAGATTACAGGCTATTGGGTAGTTTCCCAACTAATCCACTGCCTATAGCCCATCACCCAACCGAATAACCATACTTTTCCCATATAAAATGAGGTGTTGGGGTCTCATTCCACATCTAGACATAAGAACAATGAAACTCTACCCATTTCACATCCCCTCCTTGCCCCAAGCATTTGCAACCCTTTTGTGAGAATTCCCTCAGAATTCCCCCATTTACCTTCCTTCCTCCATCATAAACCCATTATACTTCCCAAGAAGAAGGTTGAGAGGAGAAGCTTATCAGATGTGCACTTGGATCTTGGTGAAGAGGAGTTTGGACCAGGTTTGTGGATTAGTAGCCGACTTTGGTTGT